>JAAGNO010004955.1:0-74524 GCA_033439905.1 Ceryle rudis
CAAAAAACCCCAACAAAGCCAACCCCCCCAAAACCAAAAAACAAAACAAAAAAACAAACACCAAAAAAACCCCAAACAACATAGTAACTGGTATTACTATTTGAATTTAGAACTCTGACAATGATATTTGTGGATCCAGACATAAACCTAATAACTTTTAGAATGCTAACTATATAAAGCAAAGACTCCAGATAGAATGCGAATGCAATGTTATTTTTTTTTTTCCACAAATTTATTTGTATTTGAGGAGGGGATGTAATTTTTACATTTAAATTCATTAGGTTATGCTGCTGCAGATTTTACATGCACTGAAAGTGAAAGGTAGCTCTGAATTCCATGACATTACAGATTAGCTGATTAAATCATGGCAGTGTCCCAGTTATGTAAAGTGATTCCACTTTATGTGACATAATCCAGCTCTCATAGACTCATAGAATCAAAGACTCATCTTGATTGGAAGAGACCTTTAACATCATCAAGTCCAACTGTTAACGTAACACTGCCAAGTCACCACTAAACCATGTCCCTGAGCACTTCATTTATATGTCTTTTAAACACCTCCAGGGATGGTGAGTCCACAACTTCCCTGGGCAGTATGTTCCAGTCTTTTGCAATCCTTTCAGTGAAGAAATTTTTCCTAATATTCAACCTAAACCTCCCCTGGCACAACTTCTTGTCCCATCGCTTGTTACATGGGAGAAGAGATTGACTCCTGCACCTCACTGCAGCCTACTTTCAAGGTAGCTGTGGAGGGTGATAAGGTCTCCCCTGAGCCTCCTTTTCTCCAGGTTAAACAAATCCAACTCCATCAGCAGCTTGTTATAAAACCTGTGCTCTAGACCCCTGACCAGATTTGTTGCTCTTCTTTGGACACACTCCAGTACCTCAATGTCCTTACTGTAGTGAAAGGCCCAATACTGAACAGAGTATTTGAGTTGTGGCCTCACACTGCCATGTACAGTCACTTGCCTAGTTCTGCAGGACACATTATTTCTAATAGAAGCCAGGATGCTGTTGGCCTTCTTGGCCATCTGGACACACTGCTGGCTCATACAGTCAATCAGCCAGTCTGTCAATCAGCATGGCCAGGTCCTTCTCCATTCGACAGCTTTCCAGCTACTCTTCCTCAAGTCCATAGTGCTGCATTGGGTTGTTGTGACCCAAGTGCAGAACCCAGCACTTGGCCTTCTTGAATGTCATACCATTGGCCTCAGCCCATTGATCCAGAGATCCAGCCAGTTCAGTTCCCTCTGTAGAACCATCCTATCCTTAAGCAGATCAACACACCTGCCTAACTTGGTGTCATATATACCTTTACTGAAGTTGCACTCAATCACCTCATCAAGATCATTGATAAAGATATTAAAGAGAACTGGCCTCAGCACTGAGCCATGGAAATACCACTGATGACTGGATACCAACTGGATTTAATTCCATTCATCACAACTCCCTGGGCCTGGCCATCCATATAGTTTTTTTATCCAGTGAAGCATTTGCCCATCCAAGTCATGAACAGCCATTATACCCAGGAGAATGCTGTGGGAAACAGTGTCAGAGGCTTTACTAAAGTCTAGGTAGACAACATCCACACCCTTTCACTCATCCACTATGCGGGTCACCTTGTCTCAGAAGGAGATCATGTTAGTCAAGCAGGACCTGCCTTTCATAAACCCATGCTGACTGGGCCTGATCACCTCATTGTCCTGTATGTGCCATGTGATGGCACTCGAGATGATCTTTTCCATTACCTTCCCCAGCACCAGGGTCACATTGACAGGCCTGTAGTTCCCTGTATCCTCCTTCCAGCCCTTCTTGTAGAAGGGTCCAATAGAAGAAATACTGTGGATATTCTGCTACACAAAATAAGACAAAAACTGGTCTCATCCTGAGATCCAAGTGGTATGGACATAATTATATCCACAATATTTAGGGCAATCACTTGAGCACATTTGTCTTGGGACGTGTTAAGAGTAGTCCAAAATAGATCAAGAGAATGAATTTAAGAAGCAAGTAGTGTCGATAGCCTTAATCCCTGACTGGCTTTGTATGGCCAAAGGGACCATGAGCTTGTCTGAAAGCATAATTGGGTGGTTAGGACATTTGTAGGAAAGAAAATGACTGAAGTCCTGTCCCCATTGTAGGTAGGTAACTGAAACAGTGGTTTGAATTTAGGACGCCACATGCTTTGAAGGGTGGCCAGGTAAGCAAGCAGTAGAGTCATGTTCATTCTTACATTGCTTTGCTTTTGGCAGAGGAACTAATCAGGGAACAGGTTTAACAAAAAGCTTAAATTCAGGTTTAACCTGCATTTTCTTCTCAGATAGACGGGACAATGACTAAAATACATTCCTGGATTAAGTAGTTGTGACTGAGTTTCCTCAGATAGCAGAGGGAAAAGAAACTCCTATGTCCCAAGGTAGTTTGGTAGAGAACTTGAAAATTTTATCACTATCACTTCTCTCTGCCTGTGACAAAACCAGAAGTGTTGCCAGCAGGTTGAGGAGGTGGTGGGACAAGCCACAGTGGTTTGTAACTAAAAGAGGTTTAGATTAGATCTAAGCAAGGCTTCTTTACAACAAAGGTGGTGAGACACTGGAACAGGTTGCCCAGAGAAGTTATAGATGCCCCATCATTGGAATTGCTCAAGGTCAGGTTGAACTGGGCTTGAAGCAACCTGATCTGGTGAAAGTTGTCCCTGCCCTTGGCAGGGGGCATTGAAACTAGATGATCTTTAAAGCTTCCTTCCAACCGAAACCTTCCAACCTGTGATTCTATGAACTTGTGTTTAATCGTTTAAAAGATCATAAATACCTCTCTGCTAGAGAGTGATCCAGACTCCCAGAAGTGTTTATTCAATGTCTAGAAAAACTTCATTTTTCTTCCCATACAAGGTGTGGCAGAAAAGGTGAACTTAAGCTACATACTTTTCATGCTGGTTTAGATCCCTTCTCAATTTACAGAATTTTCAGTCTAGGCACTTAAATGAAATATGTTATGGACAGACTACCTAACACACAGTGGTAATTCCACTTACATAGAAGATGACTATTATTAAATTTCATGTGAGTTTTGCATATGTTGTCATTGTAATAATTGCTTCTTCTAAGGACTTCAGAAACCTTTTTTAAAAATATCTAAATAAGTAATAATAAGCCATAACCAGACCCCAGAATCCAAGCCTGTTTCAAAGAGCCTAAATACTTCCCACACTAAAGTTAAGATATTTCTAACAAAATTACCTGAATTGGAGGGCTTACAGAGGAAAAAAATGTCTTATAATTGCTAAACTAGTTACCTACACAAAGCTAATTTAAACTCTTTAACAGATCTTAATTGGGACCTAATTTGCACTTCACTGGCACTTAAGTGATGAACAGTGTTGGTTCAAGACCTGTACCTGAAAGTGAATGTCATCATATGGAGGAGATTCTTACCATGCTTGTAGCATGATAAAACTCCTTGAAAACCAAAAAGAATCAGGTTCTGTTGTATATAATTATGCTGACTTTTGCTAATTAAATTTTTAATCAATAATTCTTCATCACTGAATGTCTAAGGCAGTTTTCTTAAAAGTTCCTTCAGTCGAATGTATGTAAAACAAAGAAAATTACTAATAGATACAGAATAAGATTAAAACAGTAGTACGAACTAGAGAACCTTGTTTTTTCTTTGATCTAAGTTTGAGTAATATCTCTTGATACCAGTTTGACCATTCTCAAGGAATTTGATGTCTGTATCTTTGTTTTCTAAGAATTATGATGTCATTTAGGATCAAAGAAAAATAGAAATCTGATTCTTTTTTTGTAATTGTGCAATATCAATTCTGGCTTCTAATGATATTCAAGTACATAGTGAGATCTACTACTGTAATAATCCACATATAATATCCTTCCTAAGAACTACGTGACAAAAGGCATTTGTAATTATATTTACTTCTGAAAGATTATGGTTTATAGTTAAACCAAGAGAGGCATCCTGTCATTTTCTGAACCCGTTAAATGTGACAGAATCTATTTTTCTGCCAACTTGTGAAGACCAGGCAGAGAGCAAATTTGCTGTGGTCAGCTAAGTGTAACCACTGAGCAGGAAAGTGAATTTAATAATGCATTATTGTTCTTCACTGAAGGTGAACTGTTACAGTGCCTTTGTTACAGCAGACTTTGACTCTGCTTAGGTTTCCAGATGCTGTGCAGATTACCTGATTAAAATCTCTAATGCATGATAAAATGTTCCATGTACGCTTTTATATTAACATAAATGCATCAGTTTTGAGGACTGTGACACTAAAGCTAATTGGAAATATTTACTACTTCATTATATAGTGCATATTACAAATAAGAATTTATTATATTTAGAATAAATGATAAGCAACTGAGAATTCACAAGGCTTATAACTATGCTGTGGTTTGGGGGGAGTTAATTTAATGAGAGAAAATCTCAAGAGTTTTATGATAGCACCTCAAACTCCTAAGCCCATGTTGGATGTTGGTATTCTGTTTTCATTTTTATTTCACACAGTAATTCAACCAAAAGAGAAAATATTCCTCCTGGCCAAATGCTGTTCTTTTCTTGGCCGCCTCCTGTCATCATTTCAGCACTTTGAGCTCTTTACATTTTCTAGCTTCCTCCTGCTTTTCTTTAAATATTGTCTTTTTTTTTTTGGTTATCTTATCAACTTCCAATTATACTTTAAAGCATAATAACTTGATTGTCACAAACTAGCTAAATTATCTTTTTTTTCTAAGTGGACATAAATAAAATAAGCATGGATTCATGTTCTTTAAAATTCTTAGCTATGTTCCGAAAGACATTTTGTAATAAGTGCTAAAAAAAAACTATTGAGGAAAGAAACACACATTATATGTACAGACCTAAGTTCAACTCTTCAGTCTATCAGTGTCAACACCACCCCTCTGTCAGTGTTTTTGTGACCTATTTGAGTCACATCTTCATATGTAGCATCCACTTCTGTACTCTTGAGAAATTTATTTAATCATTTTCTTAAAATTTGTGAGCCTTACCTGGGGGGCATTAAGAGTAAAACATGGTTTTATAAGCATACAAGTACATGGCTGGTATATAGTCACAGTGTTTAGCAAAGGCCATGTATTGGAATATAGGTGTGTGGGAAATAGGTTTCAGCAGAATGGTAAAAGAGTTATGTCCAGAGCCCACACCTGTTGTACAGTTGTCCTGCTTTGAGTGAGAATAGAACTAATTCTGTTCAGTGATTTTACTTTTCAGCTCAGTTCTTCTGACTAACTGCACTGTCTGAAGTTAGCAGCCTGTTTTCACAGACCGTGTCTGCTGCTGGCAGTGATAACACCCCATGTTTAGAGTTACTACCAAGGATTGGTGTGTAGACCAAGGCCACTGCTGGATCTTGTGAACCACATTAGGGGGTGCAGGAAAGTGAAAGGCTGCACCTGCAGGGAGGAGCAGACAGGGCAAGTGACCCCAAACTGACCAATGAGGTATTCCGGCTCATATACATCATATTTGGTATAAAGGTGAGGGATCATGAGGGTCAGGCCCTCGGCTTGGGTCTTTTTCCATGTTCCTTGCTTCTTCAATGGCTGGCATCTGAGGAGGACTCTGTCCATTCTGCCCACAATCCTGATCTGGACTTTCCTGAATCCCGTACCAGAATCCAGCTCCTGAACACAGTTCCTGTCTGCCGCTGGGCCCAATCTGGCATCTTCCCAGTGCTTGCTCCACAGCATCAGTGGTGACAGTGATATAATTGCCATCAGGGGTCAGTTTGGTTCAATACTGGTTTTGTATATATTATTACACCACACCTTGAATACCGTGTCCAGTTTGGGCATCACAGTACAAGAAGGACATTGAGGTGCTGAAGCGGGTCCAGAGAAGGGCAGTGAAGCTGGCGAGGGGTCTGGAAAGCATGCCTTATGAGGAGAGGCTGAGGGAACTGGGGTTGTTTAGAGAAGAGGAGACTGAGAGGAGACCTTATTGCTCTCTACATCTATTTAAAAGGAGGTTGTAGCGAGGCTGGTGTTGGTCTGTTCTCCCAAATTACTAATGATAAAATGAGAGGAAGTGGCCTCAAGTTGTGTCAGGGGAGGTTTAGATTAGATATTAGGAAGAAAGTCTTCACTGAGAGAGTGCTTAGGCACTGGAACAGGCTGCACAAGGAGGTAGTGGAATCATCATCCCTGGAGGTGTTTAAAAAACAAGTAGACATGGCACTTGAGGCTATGGTCTAATGGAGAGATAGATGTTAGGATGAAGGTTGGACTTGATGATCCTAGAGGTCTTTTCCAACCCTAATGATTCTATGGTTATTTTATTTTTCATTAAAGCTCTTCTAGTTTCCTTTTCTAATCCATAGGTCTCTCTCCCTTATTCCTTTTCCCCTTTGGGGTGGGAGGGGGTTGACACAGAGCACCTGTTACAGGTCTAGTGGGCTGCCCTGACCCTAAACCTGAACAGCAGTTAACTTGGGTGAAGCTGTAATAATACAAGCAAAAGAAGCACCACACACACACACTTCATTCTTTTCTTTAAGAACCACTGAACAAAGTACTGTATTACTTTCCATTTTCCTGATTTAAAGGACCTACATATATATACTTAATTTATCTACATTTATAATTATGTTTTCTATTTTAGAGAGTTAACGTTTTGGATTCCTGCCTTGACTCTGGGGATAAGATAGCTATTACTTGATTTTTGAGGTACATATAAATCTCAAAAAATGAAGTTAAGAACTGATGTGCAGTGTCCCCCATGACTAGAGACCTTGTTTTCTGCAGGGAGAGAGAAAGCTGGATCAGAGATTTCAAAAAACTGTTTAAACTACAGTTGTCAACAGCAAAAAAATATTGGAAGGAAGGAGTGGGAGGTTTTTCTTTCACCTTTGTCACACGTGTGAATATCACAATGGGCCAAACAGAGCAGAGGCTCAGGAGATTGAAGGGAGGGGGATTAATAAAAGGAACAATTGGATTAGAATTGGACTTTGGCAGGGAATGGTGGATGAGAAGCTGATAGATTTTGACTTGTTATTAAATTAGAAAAAGGAAATAGATAATTTCATAGCAGAATCAGCTTTTCTTCCTGTGTAGTCTTTTATCCACTTTTTTCGCAAAGTATTTATGAAATTAATTTAGTTCCTTATAAAAAACTGTGCAACTTTAAAGGATGTAGAGGAGAAAAGAGTTGTCTGATAATTGTTAAACTGGGATGTCTAATTACCTCCACAGTTAATTAAAACTCTTTAACTGCCCTCTTGGTGTGACAGTGATACTTTTTCCTTTCTAAATGAAAGTGTAAAGGTTAAACAAAGCGGCAATCTAGCAAACAGCCTACTAGAATTTGTAATCTGACCCTGAGATCTACTGTTTACTTTTCAGAAATTACAGTGCTGGAGTGTAAAACAGGTGCAGAAGACTTGATACTGTTGCCCACTGTTACACAAATGACTTGACTTTTGCTGGGCACGTAGAATTTCCTCCATTTCCTAAAAAACTCCAGAAACCCTAGATTAACAAAGTGGAAAAACTCAGTCTGTTTCTTGGCTGTGACCTTGGCAGTGAGACAAAAGGAGATTGGTAATGTAAGATATTTGCTGTATGCAGGAGAAAAGACTCACTACTGGAGCCCTGTAGATATAGCTAAAATGCTTTAAACAACTGTTAAAGTTATCCGAAGTACTAGAGACATTTCAACACTTGGTAATCTAGGACAAATAGATACTTAATTTGCCAAAGCTACATTACACTATTGGAATATTAAAAATATATATATATATAAATGGAACACTTTATTATAGGTCATTCTGCAAGTAATATGGGATGATTCTTTTTTTTTCCTTTTTTTTTTTACACGGACCATATGTTCAATATTCAGAAAATGAGTACTCGAAAAAATGGGTATTGGACAACCTACAGCACAGAAAAGTTCTGAACACATTGCAGGACCTTACAGTATATGCCTTATGACAGAAAGATACATGTTATTGCTCATCCTAATAGGAGATACCTATGCATGAAATTTAACCAATCACATCTTTGGTCAGGTTAAGGATATAGATATGAATTTAGAAATTTATCTGGCCAATGTAGTTATGGATTTTTTTTCTCAACAAGCAAGATTCAAATTTCCTGCAACCAAGGATTTAAACCAAGAGCTAAGATTTAATACTGTTCAAATGGAGGAATTAAAAAAAATAAACCTGTATAGCAAAGGTTTGTTTAAAGAGGTTTATCTTAGATTATAATTCTGGTTAAAACCAGCCAAGGGATTTAAAACTTTGTTCAACAAAGATCTGCTCAAATACAGACTTTTTTTTTTAATGAAAAGTTGTTTTCATCTGCATACAATTTTTGCAGTGCAAATGAAATAGCTACATACATGCAGTTTGTAGCAGTCTGATTTGTGGGACAGTGACATTATGTTTATTTTCCATTGTATGAACTCATAAAAATACAACTTCAATGACTTTTTAGCTGCATTTTCAAGGCACGTTTCTACTTTCTTACACAGCAAAGCCTCAATGTAACAGGCCATAAATTCTGCTAAATAAAAGAGAGCTAGGGAGTGAGCTTAAGCACTGAATCCTTGGTTGTCCATACTGTTTAATTGTTAGCTTTTAGCCTGTCTCTGTTTTGACTGTTACAATTAGCTCCCTCCACAACACATCTGCTCTAGAAAGTACTAGCACTAAATAATGTGGACACAAGAAAATCTTACTTTGCTGCATGGTCAGAGTTCAAATCGTGGCCCTTTTGTTTACCTCTAAAACATCCAAACACAAGGAAATAATATTTGTCTCAGGAAAGGATATTGGGCCATGACTTTATTAACAGAACATTTTATTTACAGCAAAATAGTATCTATGATCCTGTCATCTTTAGGATTGCAGTCCCTGCACTGCTTGCTTTCATTTAATATAAAAAATGCTTAAGACCTACATTACAAATCTTCAGACTCGCTTTCTTTATTCAATGTATGATTTCAGGTAATTGGATTTCTTTCAAATTGAAGTTTTTTAACCACATACTGTTGTACATTTCCCAGACTTTTGGTGAATTTCTTGGAAAATGTTTGGTTGGGCTTTGTCCATTCATTTCACCTTACGGAGTCCTACCTCATTAAACTTTCACGTTAGTGCTACCGATATTCTCTTGTACTCAATTATTACTCCTTAGAAAACAATCAGTATCTTTGCTACACAAAGTTATGCTAACAGGTGGAATTTTTGTTTCTGTGCTTTCTTTGGCAAGTCCTTAGCCTGTCAGTATCACCAGGTTGCACTTGATGCGTTTGTGCAAAATGTCAGTCAGATAGGATTTCTGTTTCAGCTATTAGCCAAGGTGGAGTATATGAAATGTAAAGGGAAATTTGCCCAGAAACTGAATAATTGAGTTCTTTGGTTACCTATTTCTAAACAGAAATGTCAGTTACGGGTTCTGATTTTTTCATCAGAAATATGGCACAGGAAACCTGTTCTGTTGTTCCATTACACAACAGTTATACTTTAACCATTGTAACTTTTGAGATGGAAGACTCAAGGTAATTATTTACTTTCAAAAACAGTGAATGGAGATAATTCTTTTGCTTAAAGTCAACATAAGTTTCGAACAATAATAGGTTTTAAACTTATTTGTAAACATTAATAACTTATACTTTATCTAATAGACATAAAAATAAATGTTTTCTAACTGGTCTATATAAGCTGTACATCTCAACACCATTGGAAAACTGCAGTCTACAAGAAGATGTATAACTGAGATGATATTTTTTTTTTACTTTCACTGCTACTCCATTTTTTTCCTTTCTGCATCAATTACCAATATCATCAGTCTACATAAGCAAACCAATCAGGAATTATGATACAGGCAACCCATGTTAGACCGTCATCTTAATATTTTCTATGATAAACTCTAGTGTTGCTGTCCTTGCTTCTAAGACCTGAATTACGTGTCAGTGCTTCTGAGCACCGATTAAAATGATGTACCATAGTAAATACATAGTGTATACAATTTGATCCATGTATTTAGCCCTTAAAAAGAGGTATGAATAAGAATGGAATTCATAGCTGAAACCCAAAAGTAGGCTGAACACTACTGAGTTGCAGATAGGTACAGAAGTAAAAGAACTTTTTGATTTTGTCTTATACATTTCCAGAGTGATTATACCATTACAGAATTGTACTAAAACTATTTGTGCGGTTTTTTTCTCTTTTCTGTTTCGGATTATTCAACATTATTTTTTTAATAATTAAAATCTTAACTAAAAGATGAGAATGTGTTCATTTATAACCAATTTTATTTAATTTACTTGATTCAATTTAAAAGATAAATCTGTGTGGCTAATGAAATTTTTTAGTTTAATTTGTGCACTAAATAGTAATAGGTAGGAAACAATTACGTAAAATTTTAATTGGAATTTACAGGGAGGATGAAGTTTTAGTCAAATTAACATTGGTTTAACCTAAAAAGTTTGTTTGGTTTGTTTTGTTTAAATTTTAAAAGGATACCATTTTCAGTTATGTTACTGCTTTAAAAATTATAACTATCTTAATTTAAATGAAAAATTGTTTGTTCAAAAAAACCCAAGCCTTTCAATAACTGTCTTAAAAACTGGAAAGCAAAATCAAATCATTGCTTATGTTTTTGTTTCTTCCAATTTATTTACTTAGCTGAACACATTAACTGAATAAATTTTGACTGTTTCTTGCATTACACTTCAGTGCAGAACCAAGACATTTTTGATGAATTCACTGTCAAAGAATACATTTTTTCAAAACCAGATTTTTTTAATTCATCCACATTTTAAGCATTATTGTCATTCTTAAGTTATACACTGCATTTCTTAACAGCTACAATCCCAGATTAGTGTACAACATCAAATGTTGACAAAAGACTCTGCAGGAGCATTGTTAGTACCATTTTATTCATTGTGCATTGGACTGAGAATTAGAATTTAATTCTGGTTTTGAGGCAGAGAAGAAAAGTGGAAGAATTGAAATATTTACCATGTTGGAATCTGAATGGTATGATGACAATTTTTTTTTTTTTTTTGTTATTTTTTTTTTTAAAAAAAGGAATTCTGATTATATTTACTGAGTACTTAAATAAAGGAGAAAAATTAACAAAAGCTTTTAAAGCAGATGATGCCAGTCATGTTTTTCTTTTGATTTGGTTTGCATTTTATGTTTGTTCTTTCAGTTATTGTATGTTTAGCCAACTATCAGCCCTATCCTGAAAGTCAACAATAATAAAAATGTAAATCATCATCAAAAGCATGCCTTGCAGTGAGAGAACATTTCAAAGATTGTTTATCAGTTGTTCATTTTCTCCTGTCAGATGTTGAAATCTTTTACTTCCCATCATATTGCACAGAAATGCAGTTTTACTGATAGTGTCTACTTGTAGCTAAGCTGTGAAAAAGTCAAAATTTCATTTTGTAAAAGCAGTTATCACACAGACTACTGCAGACCTAGGTTATTGGTCCTTATTTAGCAAGCTTACAGATAAGATGTCTAATTTCCTGGCCAACCTTTTTGTATGTGTGTGTGTGTGTCTAACAGAGTGTATGTATGTGTGTGGGCCCAGTAAAATATATAATATTAATAAAAACACCCTATACAGCTTTTTCACTTGCATTATACAGATAAAAAGTAAACACCATCTATGGAGTCATTGTGAAAAAATAAGATTTTAATTATTAAATTAACTGTTAACATTATATTACAGTATTTTTAAGTGCTGCATAAAAATTCATTAGAAATATGAGATGTGTGAACTACCTGTTTTAATATAGAGCACAATTTAATACAGACTTAATGAAGTTCTTCTGCTCTTAAGTTTGAAAAAAATCCATATCTAAATTAGAGATGTTCTGAAAAATGGAGGGGAGAAAGATAGCTGGTTTAATACAAACTCTTGTAGTAGAAAATGTGCAATAGGATACAGGTTTGTCTACTATCTTTCCATAGATGGCTTCTCTGATATATTAAGATAATATTCCTACTTTTAACTAAAGAAAACTTACACAGACATTTTTTCTTAACCTTTGAAAATATTGAAAGTAGTGATCAATGAAAAATAACATATTTTGATATCATCTGCGTCACATACAGTGAAGGAAATGTTAAAATATCTGTTTAGGGAAAAATCTAAGTCATGAAGAATTATTTTAAGAATTATTTTCTGTAATTAATTTTTACATAACACATGAACAGCTTCTTGTCCTAATTTGGGATTTTTTTTTTTCTTTTCCACTTTCTTTATACCTCATACTTTTGAAACAAATGCAGCCACTGTAAGGAAGATGTTAGAAAGATAGGAGAATGACTTATTAGTGTTACTATAGAATGAGCAGACTAGGTTTGATCCTAGCAATTTTTTTCTGAAAGGAGAATTATGAAACAGAAGTTCAAGCAAGAATCATAGGTCTATTTAGCTGCATCTACTTTCATAAAGCACTTTCTGTTCACTACAGTTTTTCATAAAAGTATATTCTGTCCTGCACATCAGATACATTCTGTAATTTCAGCTGCAAATGAATCTAACAAAAGTGCAAAAATAATTTTGGGGATGGTTTTCTCTGCACTTCTTAACATTTTTCTCTAAATCTGTACTTCCATCTTAGCACAACAAAATGAAACCTTGATTACTGTTAATACTCAACTTATTTAATAATACAAATGTGTCTCCACAAGTACAATAATGACCACAGAAATGGCAGTTAGAAAAATACAGGTAATTACTATATTGCTGGGACAAATGAAAATGGATGTATTCATACCTGACTTCCAAGCCCTTTGCTTGAAACTAAGTCTTGCATTTTTTTTTTATGGTTCAATGAGTCTCTTTTCATAATTAAAAAGTCTGTAGAGCTGTTCGTTATTTTTTAAAGACTGTCTAACTCATTTCCTGTTGACACAAAATTATTTGAGTGGCAAAGTAACTGTTATAAATAGCTGATACCCAAGAAAATGAAGGGGACTGTTTAAATGGGTTAAGTTTGCTAATGTAATTCATAGGGAATTTAAAAAATTTAATCTTTCTTGAATTTAATTACTATTGTACAGTGCTTTAATTCCTTTTAAAATAACACGCATTTTAGTGCATTTTAAAAGTCTGGACACTGTAAACATTATCTATGCTTATTTGTCTAAATGGCGTAGTTCCAAAGATATTGTAAAAGTTGAAGTTCAGTTGGTGATTTTGTCTATTATTTAGCTAGCGCCAATTTCATAAGGTCTAAAATTAACCATTGCTATTATTTAGTTTCTCTTAATCTCTTTTCATTTCCTTTTTGGGAAGGAGATTGAAAAAAACAACAAAATCACAACAAAACACCCACCCGACAACATCTTTTAAGTCCCTGAAAACAAAATTACCAGCCCTCTACACAACCCCAAATATAAAATAACTAGCTATTTTATAATTCTGTACATACTCTTTCAAACTTGAGCATTTCAGTTATTAACTATTCCTAACTTCAGCTTTGGTGAGCTCATTTTAAAAGAAGTAGACTTCATCTCATGATGTAAATTAAATAGCTGTTGTCAGGTCTATTAAATAGAGTATTATTTTATTTACCCCACAGTTGATAATAGTCACACAATTCACTCTAGACTGGTCTTCCCGTAAGTTATAGATATGATGTCTCCAAAGGGATAAAAAAAGTCATATCCTCTACTTCTCAGCTTATATTAATCATTACACATATTTCTATGCTGTAATAGATCACATGAAATACACTTTGTAACTATAGGGCTCAAGGAGTATCTTCTGTGCTTGATTTTTATTTGAGCTCCAGAAATACAAATATATCTAAATCTTGCTGAGTGAGGATATATGTTGTACACTAATAAAACAGTGTTTAGACACATCTGGAGTTTGGGAAATATAATTAAATAATGCAAATGCAATCATACTGCAGGCATAGTCTCAAACTTGTATATATGTTTTACACAAAATACAGCATCCAGAATATTGTTGCTCAGTAAACTATGAAAGGTAAGTGAGCATCCTGAAAGCCTGACCTCACCATATGACATAGGAGAGGAAAAAACACTCATCTTCTTAAGCAATTAAAGAATGTTTTGCAGGACAAAACACTGATTACTAGAGCCACTTTGTAGCCTATACCTAACCAGATGGTGGGCTATGTTGATGGAGAAAAGTCCTCAGTTGAATAGTGGGACTTATTCTGTTCTCACTCATTTCACAGGTTTCTTGATGCAGAATACAGGAATAGAAAGCCAAAGTAGCCCTGCTTTTCCTTTAATTTTTGTCTTATTTCTTCATGTTTATTTTGCTATGTGGGGAAAGATAAAAGGCAAGATTTCTTAAGCAAATAGATAATGAAAACTAGGATTAAATTTAGAGGAAGACCCTCAGCACCTTATTGGGTTCTCCCACATAACAGCTCTGCTTCACCAAACAGTCGTGATGGCAGGTTTGGAGACCTTGAAAGAACAGATCTTGGAAAGCAGCCAGATTTTTTGCAAATTATCTATGCATGTGACTAATTAGACCTGCTCTGTGCTTTCATCATACTGTTCCCAACTCAGAGTTTTAGTTTTATATTCTGCTCCTTACCTTGATGCACGTGTTTGATACATTGCTTGTTCATGCTCTCTAAACTGTAGCATCTATTTCAGTTTAGTTCAGTCTAAACACGTGGGGTTACACAGAAAGTGGATAGAGCAGGAAATGCACATCCGCAATCTTTTTTGCACCCTCAAACCTGATCTGGAAGGTTTTAAGGAATTGTCCCTCTTGGTTTTCCCCATAAGATTAGTGTGTCAGTTTTGCAAAAATGTTTTATGTCCACGAAAAAGTTAACTGTAGTTAGCTATAGGAATCATATAATTGTTTTTAACATAGCACTGATAATGAAGAATATTTGTATTCACACAAGCTTTTTAGAAGCCTTGTGTAATGTGAGGGAACTTACACACAGCTGTTCTGTTTCTTCAGCACAGGATGATATGATTTATGTTCAAATGGATTAGAGCAAAGATGGAGAATGGTTGAATGGCTAGTGAAACACAATAGTGAAAGTTTAGAATGAAATGGACAGAAATTGAAATACAGGAAATTCCACTTAAACATAGGAAAATACTTTTCTACTGCTAGAGTGGTGAAGAGAGGTAGTGGAATCTCTCTGTGAAGTTATTCAAAACCAAACTGGACACAGTCTTGAATTAGGGCTGGACTAGGTGGTCTCCAGAGGTGCCTTCTAACCTCAGTCATCCTGTGATTCTGTAGATCATTAAGGAAATGTTATCAGTAGTTGATGAAAGAAAATACAGTAAAGATTTTCCTTTGCTATTTTTCAACTGTAACATGACCTGAAGAAGTGATTAAATAAGATACCTGCTTCATTTTGTTGCATTCTTATGGGAGAAGAAAAAACCCCACATTTATCTGAGAACACAAGGCACATTTGCTCTAATACTTTTGTATTTCCAAGCATTTTAGTCTTGTTACCTGTGTTTCAGGATCCATATGTCATGGTTTGCTCTCTAGTAAAATATAGGAATCATATAATTCATTGTAACATAGCACTGATAATGAAGAGCATTTGTATTCTCACAAGGTTTTTTAGAAGACTTTTTTTATTTTTATTTTAAAAATAAAATCACCTGAAAGAAAAGCACACCTAGAAAATGAATTCATTACACAGCTATCTTGGCAACCTTTTAATACCCTATTTAACAGTACATGTTTTCTTTTTAGAATACTTTGTCTTTTAAGTCTGGTCAATAGAATATCTATTTTTTACACAGAACTGATTTTATGAAAGCTGCAGAGACTTTAAGAAGTTTGGAAATCTCAGAAAGATCTCAATACAGAAGGGTTGTCTTTAATAGGGCTTCATAAACTTGAATGCTTTTAAGCATAAGTCAGTCTCTTCCAAGAATAACATGGACATAAACATTCAAGGTTATTAAACCTTTAGCAACAAAAACCAGTTGGAGGCTGAAAAATTATAATTACCATTAACTTGAATAAGTGTATTCAGTTTAGCTATTCACGCATAAGTCAAAAATCGTAACTGCATTGAAAACTGTGTATAATTTATCAAAATATCGTGCAATATTTTTCTTCTTAAAAAGTGATGAACATATTTCAGAGTTTGTAATAAAACATTTTTGACACAGATTTCTGTAAGAGTTATATAATTGTGGACCAGAAAGTATAGATGCAAATGTGGGCAGGTGGTTTGGGGTTTTTTTTGGCAACTTAGGCACTGGGTGGTTCTCTTGGATTTTCAGACGGTGAGTTACTTACCAAGTGAACAGTGGAGTTATGTGCCATGTAAGTTATACAGTCGTAACAGATTTGGAAAAATCTGAACTCACATTTTACATTCATTAAAATCACTTGGGCCTTTGTAGTTTGTTTGTTTGTTGTTTTGTTGTGGTTTTCTTGGGGTTTTTTTTCCTGCTTGTAGATTTTTGGACTCTGGTGGTTTTGTTTTGAGCTGTTTTTCCAACCCCCAGTATCTAAACAGACCCATATCAGATGTGATGTTTGCAAAGCACAACAGTGCATTTCTTTACTCCTGTACTTAATCTACTTACAGCCTTTAATTGAAAAAGGTTGGATTATTGTTTTTCATTTAAAGCTTTCATCAGCTTTTAAAATTGATAGCGTCTATATTCTCAAGGGATTAAGAAAGAAAATAAGTATACATTTTCACAGCCTTTAAATCACATAATTTGCCACTGAAATTAACATGTATCATCTTGAATTATTATTTGATCTTATACATAAGTGCTCTGCTCTGTCTTAATAACAAATCTACCAAAGGCAGTTCAAAGCTCTTTTATCATTTTTTTTTTCATTAGTATCTCCCATTTTCATTTCACTGCTTTTGTTCCTTACCACCTTCTTCATCCAGAAAATAAGTATCAGCCAGTTTCGCTTTTGAAATGGAAAAATGGTTTCAAATCACTGGCAAAGCTTAATGACTTCTGACTGCTGAGATATGTTAATTTAAGCCAGACCAAATGTTCCTCAGCTGCAAATATTTGGTGTTGTTCACCGGGAAGTGGCAAGATTTATGAGGGCCCAGTGGCAAAGGCTCTCTGCTCACATGCCTCACATTACAATTGTTTCACATGTTAGATGATAAAAGGCTGTTTGAAAAAAAAAAAAAAAAGGG
The DNA here is from genome assembly GCA_033439905.1 of Ceryle rudis. Taxonomy (NCBI): domain Eukaryota; kingdom Metazoa; phylum Chordata; class Aves; order Coraciiformes; family Cerylidae; genus Ceryle; species Ceryle rudis. The sequence goes on from JAAGNO010004955.1 coordinate 17,158, forward strand.
GGGGGGGGGGGAAGGGGGAAGGAAGGAAAAGAATCAACTTGTCACAGAAAATGTGTATAGACCCAAAGAGGATGAGGACTTAGAAAGACAGCTATGCTTTTTTTCTGTCAGTGAATCTTCTCAAAGAACCATTTAACTGCTGAATTAATGTGGTATTCTCATGCCAATCTTCATTCTTTTCTTCCTCTCAAAACATCAAAATCCATGTGACTGGATGGTTCAAAGCACTGGTAATGGAGCATAGAGGACTTTATTTTAAAAACTTATTTATTTTTTATTTCTAGGTAGCTAGTCCAAACCTCCTGCAAACTGATAGTGGCCAAACGTTATTAACCTTTGACTCTTCGGTTATTTTGAGAAATTAAGTTAGTGATCTCAGTTTAGTAATGAGTAGACAGGTATCTACATCATAAATACCATAGTAACCTATGCTGATAGACACTCTTCATAAGAGAAACTTACAGAGATAGGGCTGGGACTTAACTGTCTTCTGGAAGAAGGCACCTGTATGACTAGCACGTCAATAAGAAAAACGTTTGGAAGCATTCCTTGCCATTCCAGATATTAGTTTGTAAGACTGTAAATTAGGAAGCATTCATTCTGTTGTAATTCAACAATAACAGCAGAGAAAAACAGCAGAGAGAACAGGGCATTATAATACAAGTTATGTTCATAAATTTCTTTTTTTCATAAATGCTTAAAGACAAACTTTGACTCTCTTAATCAAAAGAAAAATGAATTCCAGGCTGGCTCACATTTACTCTTTAATTTGTGACTGTGAAATTTGAGGGTTTTACTGTATTCCTAGGTGTTCTAGTAGGATTAGGTCTTTTTTTTTTTTTTTTTTTTTCTGAAACAGAAGCCAAAAACTAGTACTAGTGAATCTTGGTGTGCGGGGAAAAGAATGAATGCCTTCTCTGCTGGGTTAAACAACACATCACTTACAGTCCCTCTCCTAGCCACACTTAAAAACTTTGAGACAAATACAGTTTTGCTTTCTGAGTCTGTCTGAGATTGTTACTGATGCAGGCCTAATTACTGCTTTTCTGCAGACAGGTAAACTCAGCATTAGAGCTACTGACTTACCACTGCTGCTAGTGCTTTAATGCTTTACTGCTGCTTTTTGTACCCTGTTCCTTCTCATACCTGATAGAAAAAGTAAGTTCTCACAAAATTCACAGGGAGGAAGGGTACAGCATCTTCTCTTACAGTGGATCAAATCACCCCCAAAAACAAAATCCTGCAGCGTATCTCCGTAGAAGTCTTAGGGGCATCCTGTGCTGAGTAAACATCAGTGTGAATTCATTCAAACTTTATCTTATGAATGTTTGCAATCAGAATAGATTAACCCTGATTATACATATCAGCTACAGTGAAGGTCTACTAAGCACAGAAATGACTGTTCTAATGATTGGAAGACTCCTGGGCAGTGTTCAGGATTTCTGCCGTAGGTAGTGGGAACTGTGAGGGCTAAGTGCATTCCTAGTATTTTGAACAGGAGAAATGCCTCTGCAGAGGTCAGAATGCCCCCTTGAGTGTTAAGAAAGGATTTTCATTTTTTGAAATGGTTCCCACGGACAAAAGAATTATCTTTAAATAAATAAACCAAATGTTGGGTTTAAAAAAAAAAATAATTATTAACTAAACAGTAGAAAACTATGGTGTTCATATTTGTATTTAAGCTGAAATTATTGTTCCTGAGGGGAAAAAAAAAATACACCCTGTATTCATGCAAAATACTTTTAATTTTGCCTTTCACTGGGATAAAAGGAAAAAAGCTGACAGCCAGCAAAAGGAAGAAATCCAAATTCTTTTCTTGCATTAAATATGACAGAGATTGTAAAAAGCAATATTTTTACCCTTGAAAAGTTTAGAAGTATTGACATTCTGTCCACTCAATTGTCAGCTTGTCTTTAGAGATGGAGCTTCCAGGTTCTTAGCATTTAGTAAACTGACACTGATCTCTATTCTTCTTTAAACTTGTATGCATTTCTTGGCCTATAAAAACTTCCATGATACCATGAAAGGTTATTCTTGCTGTAGAAACTTCAAAAAGTCTGTGCTACCCTTAGGGCTGTTTTCATGATCTTCCAAATTTGTATTATTAAATAAGCCTTACTAGTTTTAAGTCTCAACAAAGCTTGAAAAGGGATTTGGGAATATTATGGGCTACTGTTCCTGGTGGGACACATAGAAGATTTGGCTTTTGCTACTAGAAGGAAGCTCCTTGGTGCCTTAGAGCCAGTGAGGAAGGGGAAGTGGCAGGACCTACACAGATGTAGAGAAAAGAGCTGGTGGAGTTAGAGGCAGACCTGGGAGTCAAGGACTGCCTTCACAAGTTTTTTGGTTAATTCAGTGGGATCTCTGTGTTAATTGGGCAGCACAAAATCAGCTTTACAAATCTGAGGGTCCAGCTCTGTGTGCTTAAAACCAAAGTCTGTGTCAGAGTCTGCCTTCCTTAGCTGAGCAAAACTCTGGCAGAATGTAAATAAATTCTAAACATTTGCTCCTTTGTGTACCGAATAGGTATATAAACCAAATTAGCTTTGTGTCAATAAAGGTTAAAGCAAGAAAAAGTGTAACATTACAGAATAAATTGCCAAGCCTTCCTTGAAGACGAAAGGCATCCCTTGATTTCTCTGCCATTATTCATGTTGCTGTTTAGAGTGCTAGAGAAGTTTATTATAATTTAAATAAATTTTTTCATGTTTTACTTCTATTGGCATGTAAATTCTTTAAAGATTAAGTATTTGTTAAATTTCTCTGGTATATTTCACTCCTGCTTATATGACAAAGCACGATATGTGGTATTTAATGTAATCAGAGTATCATTAATTTTCTGCTAAAGTGTTTCTGCATATGGACATGCAAAATATGTATCTACCATGCCATCAGTTGGTTAAAGAATCAAAATGAGGATGACAGTGTTTTTCTAAAGAAGATTTCTCTGAATCTTTCCACCCACAGGCTCTGTTGAAGGCAGTAAATAGTCCATTTTTGTTAATGAAGCTTCACTCATACAGCTGGGATTGTTTAATATTTTACGAGTGTTACTTTGTTTTGCTCTCAACGATCTCAGGCAGTTAAGGATTTATGAATCGTGTTTTTCTCAGCCCATCTGCGGTTTCCTATCTTCCCTGGCCTTGAGAATATGTTTAAATTTATTAAAGCGAAGCAAAGGCTCATTATTTCAAAGGAGAGCCAAAGTGACACAGTGAATTGGTTATTAATGGAAAGGCACTGCCATAGGGCGATTGAAATTTAATGATATCCTACAAGAAAAAAATGAGGGTGTCACTTTCCAAAAAGTCATGCTAAATGCCAGCCTTTTTAAGGTCCTGCCGCTAATTTTATGCCTGCGCACAGTAATGTTTTCAAAAGCGTTTAGGAAACACGGACCAGTGACTGTACTGATTATCCTTTTCACCTTCTCGCCTGTTCCAAATGGGTTTGTGCAGTGAGCGATTTAATCTCTAAATATAGGGAACGTTAAAAAAAATAACATTGCTGTTTTTCACAAGCTAAGGGCCTTTTGCAATCCTCCAGAGATGGACTTGCAAATATGCTATCTCCATATGCTCACAGTAAGCTCTCAGACTGGCTCATCACCAAAAAAAAAGAAAACAAAAAAAACTTCAATCACTTTATTTCTTCTGCTTTTCTGTCATTCAAGAGATATTTTACATATGTAGAGTATATTTATCAAAATTTAAGTCACACACGATTAGATCATACCTAGGAATTTCTAAAATTTCTCCATTTCCTCCCAGTTAGTCTACATTTTCTTTCAGGAGACAATCCTTGTTTCCTGAAATGCCTTCCACCTGTTTCTAGATTATCCTTAGTTTAGAATATAATGTTCATATAGACTTTGTCACTATATTTTCTCAGTTTGAAGGCAAGCTGTGCAATTTCTTGGTAAAATCCAGTATATTCTTCCCAAGTGAATGTTGAGGCTTGTTTTTTGTTTGTTTTTTTAATTTGAGCTGGGTATAATTTTCAGACCAAAAAGACACAATAATATGATCCTTAATTGACTGCTGAAAGAGTTCCAGATGGAAGAGGGAGATGAGGGGAGAAGGGAAATACCTGTATTAGGAGTGCAGGATTAGGCTGATGGAAACTTGTTGATAATGCTGGTGGTCAGCGGAGTTAAATTGCTCAATGGAGTTATATTGTTTAATGTTCCAGTGTAGTGATAACTATATGGTTCCTTCTAGTTACATGTTTCAAAACACGATTTACTACACCTATAACCATGTTTAAGCACAACTGAGGAACACAGATTGTGGATAAATCATGGATAACACAAGGTCTGTTTAAATGTCTGGTCAGAAAATAGCTTGTGATAACCGTGTCAAAAAAAGCAGGCTTTACATTAGGCACTTTGCAATGTTAGATGACTGCTTCTTTGTAACAGCAGAAGAACTGATGAAGGATTCTCATGCCATGACAACAAAGCTGCTATGGCTACACAAGCTATTGTGTGACCTTCCTCAGTGCTCAGCCTTTGGGAGGAAGAATCCCCTTTAATACTTCCCTGTAACCATTCTCCTAAGATAGTAGCTTCCTCAGAAAGCATATAAATACCCAGCAAAGCAAAAAGAGGTAGAAGCATAAAGGGGTATTTGGTATCAATCATCCTTGGTTAATATAGAAATGTTAGAAGTCTGTGGTGGAAAAGACTCACTAGGGTCACCCAGTTCATCTCACTGCTGGTGCGAGAAATATTCCTGACATATATTTTCTAGTACCCTGTCCAGTCTAGTTTAAATACCTGATGCAACTCATTTATATTTATATTGTAATTTTCTTACAAACATAAATATAAAACCAAACTCCAGAGTTGCCCTTGGCAGGTACATTAGTAACAAATCATTTTCTAACCTTGCTTATGGTAAATTTCCAACCATCTGCTGACAGGTAAACAGAACTTTCTTCCTTTTTTTTTTTTTTTTTTTTTTTTTTGACTCTCAGAATACTTCCAGTTCCCAGCCTCAACAAATGAAATTAAAAAACCTCCTAATTATAAAATGTCAGCATCATGTTGTTTCTAAAGGGAGAAACGTTACACTTTCCGGAGGCGTGCATCTGACAAGCATTCCCTGCACATGGTCCTGCTCCTCCTACACGTAGGATAACCTGTGGTTTTAGACATACCATCTGCCGTCTGCATGCCATAGAGGTGGAGGCAGCCTGAGGGTGATAAAGAGACTGATAACCATCTCCCTATTTCTTACGTATTAACAGCACTAAAAAAAAAAAAAAAAAAAAGTTTTAAAATTGACAAATTTTGAATTCTTTCTCCTACAGAGCAAAATCCTTAGGGGAGAGATTCTGGTTTGCTAAGTCTATAGAAGAGTTGCAGTGGAGAAGTGTTGTTTGCAGAATGGAGCCAGGCTAGGTGAAGTGAGTCATGGTGTCATTTTCTGAGAAGGTAGCAGATGTCATTTCACACACCTCAGTCTTGAATCTGTGAGTGAGCACTGGTAACATTGCCTGTTCTACAGGAAGTATAAGCTGCTTCTTAATGTATGGAAACCACTCAGTGAAAGGGCCTTGCTCTGATTAACACCAGGGGTGTTAGAAGGAAGGGTCAGATTCTGTGAGGTGCTAAGTGTCGTCTTCTCTGTCTTAAATCACTGAAAAGAAAGGATCTTCAAACTGGGTGCAAGAATTATTGTAGCAGGCACCATGCCTTCACAGGGACTTTCTGTTGTCTGGGGTGAGGGAGCAGAGAGGCAGAAAAGAAGGTCAGTAAGATCAGCAAATACTCTGTAAACTGAAGCCCCAATAGGATTTGCATACAATTTTAAAGAACACAGGGAGAAATGGTGCCTCAAGGGCCTTCAACTTCAGTTCCTCTGAGCTTCCTGTTTTAACTATAAACTTATCATCCTATAACCTTTCTAACAAAGACATAAACACTTCAGCTACATATATTTTGATTGTTTCATGACAGTTTACTGGAGGCTTAGCAATGACAGATTTCTTCATTGTCTTTTCGCCAAAATTTGTCCTTTAAGTCATTTTTGTTGACTGCCCCTTTTAGCAGCTCACCTCACAATGAGAGAGGAGACAATTAATGGGAGGGTGATTTATCACTGCCAAAAACTGTCAAGGACTTCTGTTGTAGCTGGAGAAAAAGCAATTTCACATTATGGCATTTCATTCCGAATACATTGTATTTACAGCTCACAGTTTTATTTTCAGAGCCTATTATCAGGTGAAACAGTTGCATCTGAAATGTTGTTTGTGACATAGGTGACCTGTTAGGATTTGATAAGTATTTACGCCAGAGCACAAGGGGCTCACACATCTGCTGTTGGCAGAAGCAATGGAAAAAAATAACCTGGAAATGAGGCGTTTGATTTTTCTGGTTCCTACACTCGAGCATCTGTTGCTATAATTAAGTGGCATTCAGTAATTGCAGAGCAATGGTGAAATAAACATAAGCATTCTTGCCAGCTTTTAGGATTTGGTGTCCTTACAGTAGGAGAGACAAGCAAAGTGACTTCAGCAAGAACAAAGGGTTCTGTAACAAAGTTTACCAATTAACTTTCCTATTGCATAAAGAGGAATTTTACAAGGAAAAAGAAATAGAGGGAGTAAAAAAAAAATCTAAATTGGCCAGCAGCTTTCATGCATTTTAACTGATCACTGCAAGAGGTAAAGCAGAATATTGAACTAGGAACGTTAACACTTTTCTGTTGAATGTATGTGACTCCCTTGGGGTTGTATTTAGAAACTAAAAATTGAGCACACTAAAAAAATGACCACACAAAAAGTGTATTAGAGAGAGAGTTTCAAATGCAATGTACTACTTCAGTTTGAAGGGAGGGTTGAGCAGAAGATCTCTTCGAGGGCCCCTGCTGCCTTTGTTTACACACCAATTGTGGTGTAAATGAAAACAGAACCTGGTGGTCAGTAATAGTTAAGAACCCTGGTTGAACCAGGCTCTTTTAATGAATCATTTATAAGGCATTAGTTAAACAATCGAGTGTTCCATATTCTGTGGTGAGACTCGGTATACTTTTTCGAATTATTTTTTAGATGAAGGATGAACTGGGGGTATATATATATTTATTTATTTTTTTTTCTGAGAGAGGATTTAAGTCAGTTCACTGGCTCATCTGTTTAGAAGTTTTGTGATTGTCATGAGTTTTGTCTATTAAGAACAGACTGTCCAACAAGTTATTTCAGCAATGGTCCTTGTACTAAAAATAAAAATGGATAATTGAACAGCAGAATCCATGTAACCCAACAGATATGTGGCAGATGTAGCATGTTATAAATTGTGGGAGCCTAAGAATAGAAAAGAGTGTCTGGCTCTTGCTGTCTGTTGAGGCCAATAAAAGGTGAGAATAAAAAAGAGCTATTAGTATTGTTTGAGGAGGTCATTCTTGTATATGCTTTGGCACTTTCTGTTGCATGATCTCAAGCAACTTTGGCATTAACTGCACACCTGCCTTTCTCACTAGTGGATTAAGTGGAACCACTGTGCAGTGGGCAGAAAAAAATGCAGTGTGTGGAATATATACATAGATACATACATGCATGCAGACATACATACAGGTACATATACATTCACATACATACATGCAGAGGGAAAAAAAGATTTAAAATCAATAAAGCAAAGAGGGAAAATCTTGTTTACTGGGACAAGGTTGAAAAGTGAAAAAAGCTGATAGTTTTTTTTCTTCCATTTTCATCACTTACATTCATGGCCATAACAAGCCATAACAAATCAGTCAGAGCTTTAAAGAACTGGAATAGCACAGGATCGTGATCTATATTTTAGCTAAATTTAAATATTCAGTTGCTTTTTGCACTTTACAGATAGCAACACCAAATCTGTTAATTAATTTTATTTGTAAAACCAAATATTTTGAGGGTAGGTATAGCTTCTTAAACTGAGAGAGTATTATTTTTAATGCATTTAATTAAATCTGATGCTGATTTCAGTAACTACATTTTTCTATCATTATTATATGCATTTCTGTGGTGTAATAATGAAAAATAAAAGAATTTGGTAAGATATGAGGACAGTATTGTATATGAGTCTGATTCTAATAAACTTCATATATGTATTAACCAGCTTTTTTATTCTGCAAATGAGACATTGGATTTTGATGCTGTTTTGTGAATCCTCTTGAAGCAATGTTTCTGAATTCGTTGGTAGTCAGGAGAGTTTGATTGTCTCTCAGGCTTTGCCAATGACCTGATCATTGTACTTTGGGCAGAGCACTTCACCTCTCTGTGCCCCTGTTTCCCTCTGTGTTTATTTACAGCCGAGTTCTTTGAGGAAGGAATTATCCCTTAAGCATTTGCGCAGGACTTTGATTTCCTTTTTGAGCCCTAGGCACTAAAAATAAGTATTTCATTGAGCAATGTTGGAAGCTTTTTATTTTTGATGGAGGCGAGCCCACGGAGAGTGGCTGTGAGCCTACTCCTGCCATCCTTGCATTGGCTTCTGTTTCTGAGCCATTTGAGTGGGGAATGTGGCACTAGGACCTCTTATAATCAACATTCTTTTGCCAGCATCCATTCTCAGCCTATTAAAAGAGAAAAGATAGTTGAGAGAACTCTGTCAATAGAGAAAGATCTATTATGTTGTCCACTAAAAACTTAGCAGAGGCTATAGGAGTGTTTTTAATTGAGATTTTTACAACCGTTTGATAACACTGTTTTGATCACCACATTTAGGGCTAGATTCCAACAGTGGACATAAAACCTCTGACTAATCCACTAAGCCACTCAGTCCCTGTCCTATATTGCTTAATGGTCCATGTTGTCAGGAATTCTAATAGCTTTCTAGTATTTTTATTTATTTATTTATTTATTTATTAGGAAACTTTATGAGCACAGAGTCTTATGTAAGTTTAAAACTCATATTTTGGAAAAGACAATCAAAGAAAACTTACTAGAGCTATGCTAAACTACAGAATTTTCTTTTTTATTTACAATAAGAATATAAAGTCTTAAATCACATATCCTATAAGTTAATGACTAATATTCTAACTTTGTTTGGTTAATGTTTGCAGGGCACTTACAGATGCTAGAATAATCTCTAATGTTTTTGCTCAATCTGCTCTGGAGATGGATGAAATAAATAGTTTAAACTAATTAATGTAACACCAGCTGTTACAAGTGCTTGGCAGACGTCTGTGAGTTTTGATGGGCAGAGAGCGGCTGTTGTACTTGACTTTATTTTAGTACAATGTTGATCACAGTGTAAGTTGGAATAAATGACGAGCCAAAGGAAGGAACAGAGGATGAATTCTGTGTAATGCAAAATAAATATTGCCCTTTTTCTGAAAATATTTTTGGAGGTTGAGGGAGAGTTATAGTGCACTTTTATTAAGTCATAAGTGCTGCGACAGCAGCTGTGGTAATCATGCTCAATATTAACATGCTTTACAAAAACTGCAAAAATCTTAGGCATCTATGAAAATTCACTTTGCTTTTTGTTTCCAAAAAGTCTTAAGGCTTAATATGAGCACTCTGGCTACATATTCTATTTCTGTGTAGTAATTGCTGTTAGAAAGAAGAGGTGCTTAAGACAGGTAGAGAAATAATAAGTATTAGTTCTAGACAGTTTATATGTTTGCAAAGAATTAAGTAGAACTTCAGTGCTATTTGTATGCATATAGTGATTGTATCATATGGTTTTTATTTATTTTGCACTCTAAAAATGAGCATAACTACAAAAACTTTCAAGGAGTAAAATAGTTATACGAAACTAAATTTAGTACTTTGTACTGTAACCTTAATTTATCAGTTCGTGGTCAAAAACATCACAAAGCCAAAAATATATTTCTGATGAGAATTCATTGTTTCCATGTCATTTAATAAGAAGATAAAATATCGAAAGAACTTCTCTTTTAAAGTTGGAAGATAGAATAATTGTGCTGTGACAAGGAAACGATGGCTGCTATCTCTCTATGTGCCAGCATTAAGATAACAGTGTCATTGTACAGATTGTTACCCTGTGAATATGTCTAATAAGTTATTATAGTGTGCTGAGCAGATGGCAAGTGTGCTCCTGAAAGAATTGATGGATGGGATATGATGTCATCAGTGAGATGACAAGGTTCACAAGGTACTTGACCTCCAAGAATAAGTTCTAACTGGTTAGAATTCTAAATGGTGAACTTTTGTGACACTGGCTAAATGGGAAATATGTGCAATTTGTATTTCTTTATGGTAGTGTTTACCCTCTTCACTGAACTCCACATAATGGGATTTGGTCCCTGAAGACTTGGAGATATTGTTGGAAGGTTTCACCCCGTAACCTTCAGAGGATTTCAAATACAAATCTATACATCTAAACTTTAACAAAATCTGACTGAATGATATTTATGAAGTCAGATTCATACCTTTCCTTTCTCTATATGTATGTACAAATAATTTAATTGAGATGCTCAATTAATTTCACATGTTCTTTCAAAAGAGAGAACTGCTGACTCAGTGAGAAAGTACAGAATATAAAATTATAGTTTTATAAGAATATGTTTAAGATTGTGGGCCATGACAAAGATCTTAACAGTGTGCTAATAATTTCAGTTATGACTAGGTTGTCCATCTCAAAATTGAATTAAATAAGTATTTGATCGATCTATCTATCTAGATATAATTCTTTTTATCCTGTTCCAAGTTACAAGGTGTGATCTACATTGCAGAAACACAGGGTTCTTAAATAGTCCTCTTATTTCTTTGGATGATCCATGAAATTAGGAAGGTACATCTGAAAGCCTCGAGAGGAAGAATCCAGCTACCAAAGTTTAGGCACTGAGTCTACATCTCAGAGACACCTACCTTCTCTTCTTTGTTGTATGGAGAATATAGGTCCTTATTTACAGAGTACTGCTTCCCTAGCAGACTGGATAACCTTGGCAAAGGGATTCTACCTTTTGTCTCTTTTAGGCACTCTGTAAACCCCACGGATCACAAAGTGAGGTCTGTATGTGTATTTTTATGAGCAATTATACAGATAGACAAATCCTTCAAAATTCAGTTTGGACCTGTACATTGTAAATTGGAAATGGAAGCAGAACATGTAAAAGGCAAATATCTATAGAATGTATTGAAAAAGAACTGTAACAAAGGGGATAAATGAATACTAAAGACATATACTGTGCCTTTCCTACAATGAAAGAGGCAAAGAATCTGGGGTCATGTTTCTTAACCCCTGAAATTAATAAAGCTTTTATCCCCCATTGATTTAGCTGTATTTGTCTATGATCAAAAGCAGGAAGATAGAAGGAAGAATCATGAGTATAGTAGTTAGCCTTTTTTAATCTTTAATAAAATACACATGGTTTCTTAAAATGCTTATTGTTATTTGGCTCCCCTGAAATGAGGAGATGTATTCCTTGTGGAAAACTCTTCTATATTTTATTGATTGTTTGCAGAACAAAACATAAATTCTATATACAAAAATAAACTGTGAAAGCATGTACATGCATACTTGTTCAGAATTCTTTATGCTATTTATTTTCAAGGCAGCTAGTTCTCTGAGATATTTGAATATTCATGTGACAACATAGAGGTTATTTACATGAACTGAAACAAGAGAAGACCAGATGAAAGCACTATAAATCCTTTGAATAAAACCAATATATTACAATTTTTACATGTCATAATGTTCTGAGTTTCAGATAAGTAAAAGTTGTTTGTAAAATTTCTACTACTGGTGAATATTGTTCCATTTCTTAAATCAACTTCTATGAGCAATAAAACTTTCATAAATATGTTACAAATTGCTTTCATCTTTCCTGTATAAATAAAATGCCGAGGGTTCCTAAATTACTTAAGAATTACAGCAAAGCTTTGGATTGAGTTTTAAATGCTATAACAGTGTATCAATTTTATAGTAATTACTTTGAAAATATGGATTACAATTTAAAGTTGCCATCCTTTTTTTTAGTTGATTTTAAACCCAAGTCCTTAATCATCCAACCCAAGTTTTTATCTGTTTGTTAGCATAATTAAATAATAATCTGTCAAGATATGTAAAAACATCAGATAAATTTATCAAATAATTTGATACATTATCCATTTGAGTTTTCAATTTTTTATTCAAACAGGAAAAACAGAATCCACATCTCATATCATATTGTTACAGGTGTATTGATAGGCTAAAGTATTTCAGGAGCAAAGGCTTTTCAGCGAAATCTGATCAGTGCATATATGTCTGTATGTATACGTATGTGTTAAAGACACGTAAAGTATTAATGCAAGGTAGATGAGTGTTCACCGACCTCTCTTTGCCATATGGCCCCTGTGGAGGATAGAAGGCCCTGGCTAGCTTAAGCCTGCCATATGGACCTGGTGGAAAATGGTAGGTCTTACACACAGAGCAAACCTACCATATGGGCTAGGTGGAGCACTTGAAACTCTAAACATTTCTCATACACCAGGGCCTTTTACACAGAAGAATATAAAAACATACATAATACATTACACACAAAAGCCATTGAAAAATGGATCAATTGTTTAAGTTTAATATGATGCTTTCAAGCAGTGGCCAAAACTATATAAATAATCAGGGCTTATTTTGAAAGAGTAAAGAGGATCATCAATCATTTACAACTGACTATTTTAGTTTGCGTTTAACATCTGCTTTATGATACGACTGTACAATACCACCCTTAATGCTGTACAAAGACATAACAGCCAAAAGTAATGACAGAGTTAAAGCAAAGTTTCTCTAAATATGTTCCTTTGGGGTTTTTATTCCCCTTCTGTTCTTAACCTGAAATAAAAATTTAACATGTTCTGTTAAGAGTAGTGAGGCAAGTCCTGGACTTAGAAATGGCGTCTCTACTCTTATTCTTTTGGGAATTTAGATAAAGCACAGGATTAGCTCATTGACTCAACTTTATTTCCTCTACGAAACTGAAAAGATCTCTGCTGGCTGAAGTTTTGCTGTTTTGACGTCTAAAATGTCTGTTGCTTTTGTATTCAACAAATCTTCATTGACTTCCCACACTGAAAATGGTGTGGTCCTTTATAATGGTATCTTCTTTTATAAACCAAAGAGATAGTAAATTAGCATAGCAAACTGCTTATTATATTTCAAACCACTGGACCTAATGTTGAACCTTCCTATAGATTCTCATGTAAAATAACTATATTGCCTTGAATTATTTATACTTAAAATACCCCCAGAAGTCAGATAAGGACGACTCCAATTATGTTTATACCAAAATATAGGAAAGTGAAGCATAAATTAAAAACATATGTTAAAGACCTTATTTTCCACTTTGTCTGTTTTGATAATGATTTAGATCTTATGTTCACAGTTTTACATATGAAAACAAATAGGCAGAAAAGAAGCCAAGTTCTGGTTTATTTCACAAATAGGGAGATTATTTAGACTGAATTGTCCCTTCAAATTTCTGTCACAGTCTTTTCCTTTTTTCTAACTGTATCTTTTCTCCACTGTTCTTTAGTTATACTTGAAATTTCAACAAGCAGACTAATTTATTCTTAGCTGGGAAGGGGAAGAAACTACTGAAACAAAGATATTTTAGAAATAATAAGTGTTACTGAGAAAAAGGTTTAAGAAGTAAGGAAAACATTGTAGGAAGCAGTACAATATACTGAGTTACAGAAAAGTTAGGACAAAGGGAAGACAAAGGAAAGTGAATCTGAAAATAATTACAGAAGAATTCAGATTTTAGTTTTTGAACTCATTGAATAGTACTGAAATTTGGTAGAAGAGCAGTCTTCATCAGAGGCACTGACTTCTAAAAAACTGAAAAATGTCACTGAAGTTGCTGGGCCAGCTTCTGGGTGCAACAGTTCATAGAACCATTTAGGGAGATGAGTTCCTGATGCAGCTCTTGCTGTTTTTTAAGGTGGACTAAAATCTAACCTACTATCAGGATACTGAATAAAAGTCTTATGCTTAAATATATCACAAGCTCATCATGTTAAGATAATAAAGCTTGTGCAATTTGTTTCAAGTTGTTTAGGCGGTAACTGTTTTCACAGTACTGTAATTGTAAAGATCTTTTGCTTCCTGTTTTGTTTATGTACAGTTATCACATACATGACTTATCATAAAGTAGTAGAGAGCATATGAACACATCAGGATTTGTATTTTGCTTATATTGCATAGTATTTATAATTGCTTAAGCAATGAAATAATTTTTCAAATTTGTTATTGGAATAAACATTGAAACATTTAGAGGAATTTTGATGTGAAACAGAATTAATAGAAAGATCTGTCCTTGTAATGGAGTTACAATGTGTATTTCCTTGATATCGTGGTAGGCTATAGATGAAAGGCTGAATGCAATATTTAATTTGTGTAAAGGTTTTAAACTGGATCCTGAGAAAGATTATAGTTTACCAGCAAGTATACAGCATTTTAGCTGTGTAAGGTGCCTTAGTTTTCTCTATTTAATGTAAAACAAACTGATCCAGGTTACATGATGACTCCAAACTGGTTTTTGTCTTCTTAAATCCGTGATAAATGTGACCCATAATGTATAAATGCTTTAAGGATATTTTTTTTGCCTTCTCTAATACATATTCTGACATATTAGCATAAAGTACATAATCCAAGACATGAAGACATATACAGGCCGACTCTCCTTTTAAAGTGGATGCCTCAAATGGAGCAGAAAACATTAGTGGTAAAACTTCCACATTATTCTATCAATGAGCATCAAGCTAGTGAGTGCCACAGAAATCTCACTAATGGACACATTCTGGCAGCTTGTTGCAGATGTTTGATGAATGAATTGCAAGAGGAATCAGATGTAAAAATGCTTGCCTTTTCTTTCTGAATTTTGTTTCTGAGCACTCTGGGGTTTAGGGACTTTGGTTTGTTCATTATTATGGATTTCTGTGAAAATCAGATATTAGGATATAATCTATAGGCAATGGGTTGAGAAATGTGGCCATAATATTGTAAAAGACTGTTTCTGATGCTATAAACTATGAAACTCATATTGAATTCTCATAGGCACAAAGCCAAATTTCTATTAGGATATCATAACCATATGATCTAAAATGTGTGTGTCAATTATTGTCTACAACATTTGCATCTGAGTACTGGAACCATTCCATAGATAGACACATTAAGGACATTTATTATATCTGTTAAAAAAAATATTGCAAAATCATTCTAAAAAATGAATTAAATAGAATTGATAGTCTCTTATGCAAATATGGGGAACTTAGCCCCAAAACTAAGGAAGCCTCTGTGTTATAGTGCTTCATGATACTAAACCAGATCACTCATTTTTTACCCTTCCTGATGAGAATTTGTCAAAATGCCATTCTTCTTATCCATTTGAATTCAATAATAATTATTGCATTATCTGTGAGAAGAATTTAGATCTTGGAGTTACTAGATTACTTATTTCTGTAAAAAGTGCATATTGTCCTTTGGGTACTTAGCAAAGAGTAGACATTATTGAACTATTGATGATAAAACATGTTTTACCTTAACCCCTTGGAAGCATGATGGCAGGTGTTGACCAACACAGTACCCTAGGCATTTCCCTTTCAAAGCAGGGTTTCTCACTGCATTTCCAATACATTTGTAGCCTTTCCTTGCATATTCGAGAATTCCTGAACCTATTACCTGCCAGCCCCATACAATTGTGTTGGATGAGTCCATCTGACTATTTCTTAATTATTTTATTTAATTGACATTTTTGGCTGTAAGAGTGGGGCACTAATACATCTGGCATAGGAATTTTGGCATGGAGAAAGATTGGGAACAGGTTTTCTTAGTATGTTTCTGTCTTGCTATGCATTTTTAGATTGGTCATCTTATTCAGTGGTCTAATTAATATATTGTCGATCTGAATATTGGAGGTACTTGATAGTATCCTTTTTATTAAAGTAGTTATCAAAATAACAAGCATTAATAGTGTCTTACAGGAAGGTGAAGTGAACATTAAGTATATGTACTTTAAAAATACCGGGTTTCTGCAGAAAGCTCTGTCACTAAACATTTTATATATTTATCTAAAATATCTTTTTTTCATGCTATTCTAAGAAGAAGCATTACAGTTTATTTATGAATATTCAGTTAAACAAATTACATTAATCAATAGATTATTTTTTTACACGTTCTGAACACTTAAATGTTCTGCTCGGACAGCTGACCAGTATAACCTACCATAAATGCAAAATGTTTAAACCTCTTTTTTTTTTCTTCTCTATTGGACTTCTCTGATATTTATTTGTGAAATGCAGTATTGTTGACTTCTGTGCTGCCACTTTACAGGAGGTGCCAAGCATGCCTGGTCAACCTCATCTGCTTTCCAGCACTCCGGGTACAAGGGTTTGGGACAGGTTATGTGTTGTTGAACGAATGACAGCTGATGGGTGTTGCACAGGCACATTGTCATCTATTCATTTTCTTTTTGGGCATTCGATGCATATTAACAGCAGATTAACAAGAACTTGGGCCATGTGACAAGGCAGCAGAAGCATGAATGCAACATGACTAGATATGGGCTTTGTGGACTTCTTGAAAATGTTGAACTTTTTCTTTTTTTTTCTTTTTCCTGAATAGAATGAATATTAAAATTATTGGCTGAACACAGACCAAGAAAAACAGTGTGAACACAATTTAGTTTGAGGTATTACCATGAAACGTTAATCTTCAGAGCATTACAAGTTACCTGTTTATTCTTATCAAGCGTCTTATCAAGAATTCCCTTCTTGCTACTGTTATGCTTACAATAAAGAAGTGGTGTTATTTCAGCTGACAATGACAAAAATTATAATACTATTGATATTTCTTATTTTTAAAATCACCTTAAATCCCAAAATAATATATGTTTTTCAACTTTCATTAAACATCTCCAGAGGATTATTAATCCAAATCATGTGGCACTTGAAATGATCCAATAAAATCTAGGAAAATGCAATTGTTGCATTCTGTAATATTGCTCTGCATTTTTCAGTAGCCATATGGAGACAGTTAAAGTATAGGGAAGAACAGGCAGCACAAAAATAGATACATACTGTGGATGTGTTGCCTTGTGTATTGCTTTTATTAGTTGACGTGCATATGTATGTCCATAATTTTGACAATGTGAGATTTAGTGTACAATACATTAATTATGCAGTCTCTACAATCCAATCCCTAATCTGAAGTTTGATGTTAATCTGAAATTTAGCTCAGACTCAAAATGCTCGGCTTGATCTTTGATTATGCATACCTTTGGGAAAGCTAGATGTATGATCAGGCTGCCTAGGTGAGGGAGCCAGCTTCTGTAGCCAACTCAGTAAAGGAGATTAGATAACTAGCATCATGAATAGTGGGTTTTGATTTGATAACAAGATATCCCTTTACTACATAGATAATTATGGACACCCTTCAACACAACTTCACAAAAAGCTTGGAATGACTCATGTGAACCTACAGGGAGACACTTTTACACAACCCTACACAAACACTTATGCCTATGAGCAGTTCTCATAGAATTGCTACACAGCCAAGACACATTCTTTTTAGCATTCAGTATGGCCTGGCTGATGAAGTGGAGCTAGCAGAGTACTAATTGGGACATTTTACATGAACTGGTAAAATACATTTCTACTTTTTTCAGCATCCAAAGCACAGATGGCCTTAATCTGCATCTGATCCCTGCCAGTAGCATATAAGGATCTTTAAAAAAGAAATAATGGACATAGTTCTCTTAATTAAGAACTGCAGGTTATAATATTATAAAGTTAGTTGTATTTATACCAATATATTGTTAAAAAAATAAATAAAAATATTTAGTGTAACTTTCCAACCATCATTTTATCTTTTGGAATCTGTATTTTTTTAGCGTTAATTAATCTAAGTTACTGTCAGGAGTTCAAGAAATTTGTAATTTATAATTTTCAGATATATGCAGAATCATCTCTTGACTATCCCATTTCTTCTTTCTTCCTGATTGTTCTATGCACTTTAAAGAACTGTGTGAAAAAATCACACAGAAAAAAAAAGGATAATTTTTATTATGGGGACAGAAAAACAATATAATTTTGTCTCACAGTAAAGTGTTATGCTGCCAAAGCACACGAAGTGGAAATATCACTGACATTTTAGCATTCAATTATATGGTAAGATAGATTTTTATAAAAAATATGAATGATAATTTATTCTGAAATATTTTGAAATCCTTAGAATAAATAAATCAGCAAATACTGTTTGACCCAGCGCAAATCAGTAATAAGCTGCAAAATAAGATAAAGGTTATTAAAATAATCCTTTTACTGAAAGAGAAAATTAGATAAGTTGCACTGATTGACTCTGAGGCTCTCCTAGGGACACGTAAAATGAAGAATAAACTCAACTTGATCTAGTCCAAAAAGCCTGAAGAAATCCTCACAGCTGGAACATCACCACTAATGACATGCTTAATTTTTTGGATATATTTTGCCAACTTTTTCTGCTCATTTATAGTGATATTATACCAGTAATTTCTTAACAAAACTAAACCACATGATCTTTAAGGAACATATTTTTATGTACTTGCTATTGACAGCTATAAATTTAATTTCCATTGAACTATGGTTCTTGAAATACTGAAAAAATACTTGTACAAAATACACTGTGTTTAAAAACAATAGTTTGGCTGTTTTGTTTATTCCTTGTTGAGTCAATATAAATTTATTGCTCCTGGGCACTCTTTCTCCCCTATTATCCCGTTATCCCACTCCAAAGTGTTCAGTCACCTTGAGTGTCCTTCCTTCCTATTTTCTAAACTCAGCATTCCCTCACTTCTTGATGAATCCCTGTCTCTTTGTCAAGTCATCCCTGTTTTCAAATCCCCACATCCTGATTCCAGCCAGTAACAGTACATTCCCTTTTTTCATCTGTGTTTATAGATAAATTGGCTTACAAGGTATCAGCATAGAAGGGATATCACAGAACCTGGGAGAAAGGAAGGTCCCTAATCTTATGTTCAAGTGGTGATTCTCCGTCTGGTTCTAATTTGCCATTATGGAGACAACTCCAAAGTGAGTCTTACTGTTGCAAGTCCTGCATCTAGACCTATCTCCAAAGTAGACATATTAAACTAGGTTCTTATGTACTTCTATTCTTGTGTAGTCCTTTCCATGAAGTGGAATTGCGTGTTTTGAAGGCATGCACTTACAAAAATAGTCTATAATGGTAGCAGTGATATCCAGATGTATGGGTTCTGTAAGACCTATTTGCATAAATGTAGCACAAAATATTGCACAAAATATATGTGACTGCACTATGTATAAAGCCATTGTGTGCAATGTACACATCTAAGAAACATATTCTTAGTGGCTGTTGTCCTTTCCATGTAAGCATTTAATCTTTTAGTCATATTTCATTATTGGTGTGTTACAATTCCCAGAGTCCTCAGGCAAACATACCAAGCCAAAAAATAGAACGCAGCGGACAGTATTTACAGTGGTGCTGTTAACTGTGAGAGCACCAACTTCTTTGAAATGACACAGAAACAATCAGTGAGTCAATCTATTTGAATATTTTACCTTTTTCCCTTATTTCCATCTCCCACAGTTGCAAATGTTTTAATTTCAGAGTATTTGTGTGTCTTGGAGAACTGTTTTTAGCATAAAAAGAATAAACTAAAATGCAGGTTGAAAAAAATACACTTTTATAGGAGTTTCAGTATATTCCTTTTACAGTTTGTAACATCCTTCACAGTCATCTCGCATTGCCCCTACTTACGTGTAGGGTGACTCTTGAATGACCAAATCTATAAAGCAGCCAAATGAAATGCAAATTGAGCAAGAGGAGATTTTTGGTTTTTTCTTTTAAATCTTTCTGAAGTTGGGAAACATTTCAGTTCAGGACATGGGGCCACCTGTTCTTTTCTGTTATTAAAAATCAATAATTACAGATAAATTAAAATAGAAGAGCTTCTCACTCCTGAAACCTCTGACTCTGAGGAAGGTGAAATATAAAACTTCGTATGAAAGGGTGTTTGATAACATAAACTAAAATCATATAGAGCCAAAGGGAATGAACTGTTCCCACAAAATTGTATGCACCCAATTTATGATAGCAAAAAGTGAAACCAGGATCCTCTTTCATCATTCAAATGTCAAGAGCCTGGTTTAGGAACGAATGCATGTGAAATATTTTACAGAGAACAAAAAAGCGTCAAGATACATTACAAAAAACATTAAATGGTTACAGAAAGGTAGTAATCTGTATAGTATTTTTTGGAGCCAGCTATTATTCCTTGCTTTGAAATCCTGGCAATACCAATATTCTCCAGTGTGATTGGTGACCAGTCTGAACTTATCCTACTTGCTTTTAGGAACAAAGACAAGAGAATGGCTACCTCTATTCATCTATTATTGTTTAAATAGCTGTCACAGATTCCAGGATGTCTGTTTTCATGTTATCTGGTGAAAGAATAAAATACAATGGCAACAAACCAAATACAGTGAAAAATGGTTGCTGTATTTGGCCCAAGCCAGCTGCTGTTTGCAGATAAAATCTGTTCTGAACAAAAACAGGTGAATTTTGGAAATCAAAGAACAATGGATCGAGTGGATGTAGAATTTACAAATGTTTTAAAGATACATGTTGTATTTAGACTTGCCTATTATAGTGATTTAGTTCATATGTCAAAGCACATATTCATCTCTGCTCAGATACTGTAGAGACTTGAATAACAGCTTGTCCTATGTTTGTTTATTTGTTAATTTATAACATCTCAGTTCCCAGCACAAGACAAGGTAGGCCTGGACACTTCTTTGTTCTGCCTTGCTCTTTTTTTGTTTTGTTTTGTTTTTCCCTTTATTGACATTGTTGTGCTCCCAACTCTGAGAGTGGAGTTGTAGATTGATGTTCTTTCCCCTGTTGCCCTGATTTGTTTTCAAATGCTTCCTTTTATGTGTTTAGATTGAAAATACCAAATCTCTGTTTCCCAGTAAAGGCTCATCATTTTTGCAGTGTTGCTCTGCTAGTAGGTTAAGAGGAAAATTAATAGTTCCTTTCAACAGTTTAAAAGATGTTTAAACTAATGATTATTTGGAAGCAAAGATATCTCATCATGTTGAGAAAAGAGCACTTCGGCAGGATTGGAAGATTTCTAAATGCTTTAATGGCAAAAGGTCATATTATTTTGCTACTAAGATACGCAGTTATGTTTTAATTGGCTTTGTTTACAATGTGGTTTTTCTTAAAAACGCATTTTTTTCAAGATTCTCTCAGTCATTGCTTATCTCACATTCACAAATATCCATGCTTCCTGTGTATAATACATACATTTGCTCTGTTTCAAACATACTCACACTCAAAGTTTATTTCACATGGGACATCAAGAAAACAAAGTCACATTAGTCTGAGGGTTTTTTTCTGAGTTGGAGTTTCATTAAAAGCAGTTCATAGTAAGTTCAGCTCTCTAGTCTTACCCTTCAGTATAAATTTCTTTCTGTTATTTATTATAACATAAGAGTTTGGATGTTATTTTTTGAGTTCATACCATTCTAACCTTTTTTGAGTTACTTTGCCTATTGCAAAACCATAACACACATCAAGAGGAAATTCTTTGCAAAATTCACAACATGTTTTGAGCAAGCACCAAGTATATCAAACTTAACATATATTTAATTTTAAAATAGTAATACAGTAAAAACTGTAACCCCTTGCTTAAATTCTATGACAAGACCTATTTAGGAACTTTATCAACAATTGCACAGAACAGCACAGTTTTTAAATGAATTAAAGTTTATGGAATTTTTAAGTAAGTCAGTTTTATTTAGTGTGGTTTAAAATGTTTTGAGAACTTTGAGACCTGAACTACTAGTAAGTTTCTAAGTTGTCTTAGGAAGTATGGGAGTCATTGGTCTGACACACCTAGAGGCAAATTATGTCTTTTTGCAGTTTGATTTCTCATTTTCTCCTATATGAATCAACTCCACCATGAATACTAGTGATTAGACTCTTTCTTGCTATACCATGCAAGTCCAGTACCTTCACTGGAACCACTGGTATAAAGAAGTCTTTAGACAAAAAAACTCAGTGACAAAACAGAGAAGAGATTTTGTAAATTTTTTTTTTATTTTAAAATGTTTGGTAGGAATCATTTGGGAAAGCTGCATTTGAAGAAGAAGAAAAAAAAAAGGTTTCAACTGTGCAATAATATTGTGTAGTGTTTATCAATCTATTGTCTACCCAGCCTTGTTTAAGTTTTGAGTTGTTTCTTTTGATTAATGAAAGAACAACAATTCTGGCAGGAGTTTGGAAAAAACATTTGGTAATGATTTTTCACAGTAGAATGAAATTTGAGAAGAAGAACTAGCAGTATGATCTGAGAAGAATAAGTTAGTTTGCAATACACAGGAATAACTATTTTTTTTTCAAATGAAGTGGTGAATAATTCTATAATATTATAAAAGTTGAGAAGAAAGGGAAAAAAAATGTATTTAGGGACAAATTTTATAATGTTAATTCAAAATGACTACAGAGATATCCAGGTTGCTGTGGGGTAGCAGGAGGACAGAGGGTGTATCCACAGAATACATTTTTCAAAGCCTCTTTTCAATGTTGTTAAGGTAGGTAGGAGATGGTTCAGTAATCTACAGTCAGTTTTTCTCAGCACTTTGCGACATGACAGGAAAATTTAAATACAGCTGAAAAAATCTTTTATGACTCTGATTGGGCTGAAGC
Source organism: Ceryle rudis (assembly GCA_033439905.1). Taxonomy (NCBI): domain Eukaryota; kingdom Metazoa; phylum Chordata; class Aves; order Coraciiformes; family Cerylidae; genus Ceryle; species Ceryle rudis. The sequence goes on from JAAGNO010004955.1 coordinate 39,809, forward strand.
TTTCCTTGGTCAATATCAGTTTCTTTCACAAAGTTTACCTGGGGAAGCTTATGAATGATGACTTTATGAGAAAGCAGTAATTGTGGCACAAATTGTGACAAATAGGGGACATGGAACAGGATTTTAATCCTTGTGTGGGCTAGTCTCAGACTGAGCCACAGTGAAGTAGGAAGAACAGCTTCCACGGTAGGACTGATATTACCAAAAGTAGATCTTTCCCTCTGAGCCAGTCAGCTTAGGCAACTCTTGCATTCCTCAGACACTTCTAGAGGAAGATTAGCCTTCTGCAGTAGATGCCAGATGCTTGTGATAGTGGGATTAGTACCTTAAACTGATGTTTCCTTCTCTGCAATATCTGTAGAAAGAGCTAAGTGGGACCAGCCCAGAAGCAGGTGTCCAAATGCCTCTTTGGGTATAAGTCTCACAAAATGGGTGAGATTTATACTGTAGCACTGTAAATACTGACCAGCATGACAGAGCTGGTGAGGAGATGGGGCGAGAAATCTGCACCCAAACATGGCTGATGGGGATTGATTCTTCATGGTGTTGTGGTGAATGGGGACTGTTGGAATGAACTGAGACTTTAAGTTATGGTTGTCTGGTTGGTCCTGGGGTCATCAAAGCCTATACTCTAACCTTTTGTTGCTGCAGATTTCAATTTTCCTGGTCTTAGACTGTGTTCACTGAAGAAAATACTACTCTTCAGTCAAAAAGAGAGGTCTTTTTAGGCAACTACGGTCAAAACTTTTCTATAATACAATTCCTAATGTACATGATAGGAGAAATAGAAAAATATAATTATTATGAAAATGATAATTAAAGTGCAGAAAGAAAAAAAGACAATTAAATACCCCAAAACATATCTATCTTATAGTGATCAAAGCCCAAATAGAAAAAGCAAATCTGACAAACTCTTCTGTAAATCACATTGTTGAGCAGAGATCTGCATAATACCAAGAGTACATTCTGATGTCTTTGTATTGTATTGAGATACATCAAGATGTGTCAGTTAATAAATTAGCCCTTCGTTAGAAAACTATGTATAGATATATGTATCTCTATATATGCATAGATAGTTTTCCTTTTGAAGAATTCAGATTAACATCTGGTGCCAAGAAATTGACCTAAATTTCTGTATCATATCAAAAGTAGTCTAAAAATATTTCAAAAAGTAAAAAACCCCAACCCAACCAACCAAACAAAAAAAAACCAAAACCCAAACAAACAAACAAACAAACCCCAAACCAACAACCCAGAATATTGAAGTTTCTACAAACTGTGGGGTTTTTTCTTCTCCTTTTTTTTTTTCCTCTTCCCCACTTACTTTATAATCCGTTCACAGATTATGTATGAAACGTGAATCTTAGAAATCTTCACGCTGTTGGAGTTTTTCCCAGTGTGATGTCAGAACTGATGAGATCTGATTGCTATAAAGATCCCACTAAGGAGTTCAGCGTTAATTGTGAGAAGATACCCATGCTTAAAAAAATTAGGCCAGTGATTGTAACCATGCTGTTAATTTCATGTATTGTTCAGAGCATGTTTCAATTGTGGGAATCAGGTGTACTTTTTTGATTAAAAATGCTTTGAGGAGCTGTAGTTTTTTCTCGGTGTTGCAGAATCTTCTGAGCTGTACATGAAACCATTAAGAGTGGGAAGGGTTAATTGTATGGGAAGCCTCATATTCAAATACTTGTTGTATACAAGCTATATGTCATGTTAGAAAATATTCTATTGTCAATCCAAATAGAACACAAACTAAAATGAGATAATTGGGACGGTGCCCATAAAGTCAGCCTGAATATATTATCACAAGTATATGTGAGATAATATTTGTTTTAAAAAGATTCTATGGCACTGTAAACTCAGTCTCATTAGAGACTGCATTTAAAAGGCTTATAAAGTTACTCATTAATGTTATCTTGTTGTATCTCCACAGCTTTTTCATTAAAGAAAATTCAGCAGAAAGCATTTTCTCCTGATAGCGGGAACCAATTTGCAATAAATGTTCTGGAAACCACTAGGGAAGCCATTACTGAGGTCTAATAAAAACAGACAAGCGTAACTTGTTCTATATTTTTGTTTCAATCACATACAGATGAGACCCCGCTCTCCACACCAACCGCAAGAGACAGCCTTGACAAACTTTCTCTAACTGGGCACGGGCAGCCACTACCTCCAGGTTTTCCATCTCCTTTTCTATTCCCTGATGGATTGTCCTCCATAGAGACCCTTCTGACTAACATCCAGGTAGGCCTTTCTGTAGATCAGCTTAAAAGAATGGGGAGGAGCCAGTTGCAGAGTCGTCTAAATTAATATACCCATTCCAGCTTAATCAGTTCCTACGATTATTTGAATCAACTAATTTACTTACTAGTAATTTAGGTTTTAAAGGAACCACAGCAACCAAATGATTTTAGAAGCTGTGGGATACAGTACATAAAAATACAGATTGTATATTAAACCACAGCAGAGAATTTGATGAAAATTGCATTGATATGTTTAGAAACATTTGTCTTAAATGCTCTTTTTATTACAGGCTAATGAAATGTATCTTAGTGTTTAACTTTATCTCATTTACTAAGCAGAGAAACATTTCTTTAATAAATAATTATTTTAAATTGCTGGAGTGCCAAGGTGGAAATGATATTTAAAGCTATTTGAAATGTGTCTTCCATAAAAGCATTCACAAAAAGCACTTCTTATATAAATAAGCTCATTTCACTTAAAGTACTGTCTTCAAAGAATAGACTTCAAAGGGTATTACCAAATTTTCTGCAGATTTCCTATTCAGCAGTCACGAAGTCTGTTGTGTGTACAATACAGTCTGATTCAAATATTAAGGTATACACTAGCATGTAGCTTGAAGACAAGATGTTAGTGTTTCATATTAGAATAAAGAGGGGTTTTGTCCACAAATTCAGTGATCATGTGTTCCCCAGATGCAACTTTTGCAACAATACAGTTGAATGTTGCATGCAGAAGCCAAATGATAGTGCAGGAAATAGTGCAGCTGTATCATGCTCATTCCAGATAAGCCTCATCTGTGCAGCTACTGACTTCTAATATATTTGCCACAATATTTCTTCCTGCTCTTTCTTGAAATACATAAAATCAAATGTATTCTATTCTGCAAAGGCTATGACAGAGTACAGCCAGATCCAGCTCACTTTACTTTCTTAAGCAATCTCATTGAAGTTTATGGCACTTCAGAGTTGTTTTATGAAAAGTATATGATCCATTCATTGGTGGTGTTTTGAGATCTAATAATGAAAAAATACTGCTATTTAAGAATTAAATATTGTATTATCTCCATGGTCTGAAAGAGCATACTTTTACATATTTGTAAAGAGCATACATTTTGTGGTTCTGAGACTTAGGATCTTAAGTATTTAAATTAGAAACCACAACAGTTAACGTTCTTCTAACAGATCTGCTGCAGTCCGTAAAGAATATATCTTTTTCTGAAGGAAGAAATACAGTTAGCAAAATATGTAATGTTTTAGCTGTGCATGCATGTACAGGAAAGTTAGTAATTTTTTTGACAAATGTGTACTCTTGATGTCTCTAGACAGCAACTTAATGAGCAAAGCATTCAGCATCAACAGGTTAGCTAATCTTATGATTGAATATGAGTGGTGCACTACTTCAGGATAAATGACCAGGATTAATTTGTGTAGAATGCATTCAAGTTTGGTTTACAGAAAATGTGAATGTGAAATTCATTTATTCCTTAAAAAAAAAAAAAAAAAAAAAAAAAAAATTCAATCAAACCCTAATCTTATCTGGAGTGAAAAGCTAAGATAAAGGACAACATTGACAACATTGTAAGAAACTGGAAAATTTTATGCCTTCTTTCATTGTGCCTTTGTACTTAATTGCTCCTTACTTTGATGTTCCACATCGTGACAAATCATCTATCAGGGTAAATAGGTAGGACATGAGTCCTTTTGGATTTTTTCAATATGCCCCCATGTTGCAATACATGGTTTATTTTTTATTATTACATTATTATTTATTATTACATGGATATTCCCAGATCTCTGGGAATCCTTTCATCAAGGCCTTTTTCCCCCCATAGATTTAATCTCTATCAGAGGACAACATTAAAAAACCACTTCATAAAAAAACTAAAACCAAACCCTTGTTTGATTTTCCCACCTGTGTAGAAAAAGTGAAGTATTCTTTTTAAAGACAGCAGTCTATCACAATAGCATATGCACAATAGTGGTGTTTTCTGTAATCAATGCCATTTAAAATGGATTTCATATTTAGCAATTATTGAAATGAAAGTGAACTACCCCAGGATCACAAATGAGTTAGATACTGTAATACTGGCACTTTTTGGAACTGAGTTTTAGGTATTTGAGTAAAAGTTCAAACTCATTAAAACTATTTGTGGAAAGAGAAAATCCTGTATTATGGTCCTTGCAATATAATTTCTGACTTTGCTAAGAAATGCATAAACACCACCTGAAACCCATGATGCATTTAGTACATGAGTCACAAGGACTTTTGCAACTGGGTAAATTCCTCTTTGCTTTCCTTTGGTCCAGATGAATTTTGTATCCCTTTCAGTCCAGAGATGTGTATCCAAAGGAGACGTGCGGCTGTAAGATTCCTCACTGATCTCATTACAGCTATGCTAACCATGGAGCAGATCTAACTTTCTAACTGGATCATCTGGCCTACAGTCAGTTCCCTGCCACCAGTGCTTTTTAAAGAGAAAATAGCAGAAATCTATCCAAAGACTAGATGAACCATTTTGGTAAACTCTGTTCTTTTTTCCCCACAGTCATGCATGATGAAAATAGGGGCGTGTCCTTTCACAGAAGGGGTACATGTCTGCTTGTGAAATGCAAGCGTACATCTGTGTTAGGTCATGGGACAGGCATATCCTGCCGTATGTGGTGGTAGAGGTTTCCTATGGTTTAGGGATATGATGGTCACATGAATACATAGGCAAGCAGTCTCTGGCTACACCAGTGTGCATGGACTTGATCTGTGCTCTGCTACCCTTGTGTATTCAGTTGTATGAGATGCAGGATACAGTGCATCTGCGTAATATAGACCTTGGACGCCTCCAGAGGAAGGTGTAGAGCCTGCCCTGGTTTAAAATAGAACAGGATTAGGATATTGTATGGGCACTAGGAACTCTAATTTTTACTTTGCCGGGGTAAGGAGGATTCTAAACCTTGCCATGGGGACAGTGCATTTGAGTCTATGACCAAAAATTTCTAAACACTTCTGATATTTGAAAATGAATTATGCTAAAGTCTTGAAGGTGTTGAAGAGCTTAGGTGATTGAACTTGGTGCCCAGCTCTACTGCCATTTTACAAGTTTCAGTCATCCTTTAAAATTGGCCATTAAACACAAGCGAGTCTGTGTCTTCCATTTACTAAAGTTAAATGGGTAGCCCCTAATCACTAATTTGTAATTTTAGGCAAATGCTAGATAAGCTTACTTGCTAATGCTGTCACCAGGGGCTGCTAGTTAGGTTTATTTCCTTTTGTACATCATATATATGTTTTTCCTGCTTCTCCATAAATACTTACTGAAACAAAAATACAGTGTTTAATTATTTGTACATTTAAAGAGGAGATAATAACAATATGCAGTACTCAAAACAACCAATATTTATTTCTTACTGCAGACTGCTGAAATGAAATAACAAACTGTAACAAAATATAATTAAACAAATACACACATAAAATAAATAAATGAGATTTAGGACATATTTTCTTATTCACATATATATCTGCACATCTGAAAGGAAGAGAAAATAAATTTCCCCAGAGAACTTAAATTAAGTGATATATCTGTTCCTTCCCAATGTCTATTTGTTGATTTCTTCCAGATTAAATGCTGGAAGTCTGTATGCAGCTGCAGGGAGGATGAAGGGTGATGGAAGGTGGGTCACAGCAAAATGCTGTGTGGGGGCTAGTGAGAAGGCTAAAGATGTTTATGTACCCCTTGCATAAATTCACCTTTTTCAGTCATGGCCCAACTACACAGAAGTATGTTACAGCCACAGCCTTTCAGCCTTTCATAATACTACAATATTCTTTGGTAATAGTAGTGTTCTTTTAAGCTTTTAGAGTTTGAATCTTTACTATCCCCTAGCTGAATTTCCATTAATAAGTAAGGGATGAATCAGTTGCACCCTGGTAACTATATTTTTCTATCAAGACTGTATTGTATTGACACACTCTTGTTGCTAAGCATTTTTAAAGAGATATGTAAAGTTGCAAGTATCCCATTGATATTAATAAAAGAATGCATGATTACAAACTAAATTCCCCTATGAAAACAAAGCAAACTACTGGTTTTATTGCTGTGAGTCTCCTGCACTGCTACCATCTAAGACTAAATACACATGAGAAATATATTGCAAACACTAGATAAAGTAAAAATCACAGTTTTACTTCATGCTAGTTTATTTATCTTCTTCTAAAATTCAAGAGAATGGTTTTATTTTTCACAGAAAATATTACTGGAAAAATGTCATTTATACTTGTGCAATATGCCTTTACCTGTGAAGGGGATATTTGATCTGAGATAGTACAAGTTTTTATGGAGCCAACTGTAGAGATAGTCAAGCTGTGTTATTCTATCATGCTTATGCTACAAAGTCGGTAGTCTGTTACAAATAGCAGATATTCAAAAATTGGCTTGTTAACTGAAGTTAAATAAAGTTAATGTAAAGTTAACTAAAAATATATAAACTTACTTTTTTTTTTTAAACCTTTCACTAGATAGTTTTAATGATGAGAGCAAACAAATTATATATAATTTCCTGACTAAAAGAGAAGCAGAGTTACTTGAAATTGTTTTTATCATGAATAGCTAATATTGCAAACAAAGCCCCTGAAGTACAAATTTTAGGAGGTTTGAATAGAAAAGCTTCACTGTCTGCATGCCTTGTTCATCTAGTTTTACTTTTTCACTCACTGTGGGCAATTTGTGGAAACAGGATATGATGTTCTAGGTAGACCATTGGCGTAGGTAGTAAGGCCATTTTGACATCACATATAACTGTGTAGCTAAATAAATTAGGGTAGGTGAAACATACTGCAGATGTAGCTACAAAAATAAAGATCTATATACCTTGCCTTCCATCTCTTTCAAAATAGGTGACACAATATTTGCATTGTCTAAAAAAATTACAGATTTACGGCTAAGTTGAGGTTTGATATATGCTTAATTTTTATAGGATCAGTAGACTGCTCTAGCCTGATGGTGGTTTTGAATACTTCAAAGAATGGGAAGAAACATCGACCATATATTAACTTAACTTTTATTTGGGACGTTTCTGAATTTATCAGTGGAAAATATTAAAAAAATTAAAGTAAACAAACCAAATCAGAATGATTTAAAAATCTCCAGGAGAGGAATATCCATTTTTGACATTATTTTTTGGGGGGAAAAAAAAAAAAAATTAACAGTGACACAGAAGGGAAGAATAGCATACCATGTTTAAAGCCTAGCTCCAGATAGAGCCCTACTGTATTAAAAACAATTCTGGAACCTGAGCGTGTTCACTACAATTATCATTATCCATCTTCCATAACATCTGACCTTCCCTAAAGGGAAATATTTTCTTTTTGTTAATGTCCTGTGTTGCACTGCATTTCCCATTGTCATTGGCAGCATATTGATTTAATATTAGGTTAGAGGATTAGCCATAGCAAATACAAGTTGGACATACTGCATTTTGTATAATCTTTTACAGCTGATCCACTGGGAGAATTAATAGAATTTCATGCAACTCTGAAATTGCTATTCCTATTCCAAGGGGTACTGATGATTTTTAGATGCTGTACTTTTTAGTTGTTTTTCTCACCCCCTTCTGCATTGTATACAGGGAGATATTTAATATATCCAGTATTTTTGCATTAGAACTGTCATTGGCAGCAAGAGAACTTTTGCATATGCATCAGTTTGGCTCTAGTGCAGATTTTTTTTCACATTGGATGCCTACTGATGTGCACTGATTTAACTTCTAAAAATGAAACTTAATTTTGTGTAGCTTATAAGTAGTCCCTAGTGGGTCTTGGCTCCAAAAAGCTAATATTTTTCAGACATAATCAGCAGCAATAGGTAATGTATTACCATTAGCTACGTTAGCAGCAAGTATAAAAAAAAAGAAAGGTTGAGGGAGGAAGTGTGGTGTAGAAATTCAATAGAAAATGTAATGTGCTTTTAGCAGCTTCGTACTTTGCAGCAATTCTTAATATAAAATAACACACATCAGTGTTACACTCTAGCGTTATTCTCCATGTTTATTCATAATGATTGTTTCATATTTAAAGAACACCAAAATATTGTGTTTTGTCAGCCAAGGACAATAATAGTTTAATAGTAATTTATTTTAAACTGCTACTGATAATACAACCAATCAACACATTAAGTGGTGCCAACATTGGCATCTTGCTAAATAATCTCTAAGCTATGCACTGAGAGTATATATTTCAAAGATAAGTCAACAAGAGCAATCAGAGCAGAAAATTAGAATTTGGTATCTTAGAATTAAAATACAGCTAAACTAAAGTTTTAATTGGGGTGATCTAAAAGGGCACTTGATGTAATGATCTCTTTCATTTGTTACTAATTGTTTGCTCCTGATGAAGAAGAAACATGTACATGAATGTAGTTGAATTGAGTAAAGATGGCAGTAGCTTTAGGAACTCAATTTTATTGTTAAACAAGATGGATTGTAAGAATTTCAGTGGAGGGAGTCTGCAGCTTTAAACTTACTTGACAATACACTTTTCATCAACAAATACTTTTGATATAATTTTGTTTGATCTGGTTTATTAGTGATTTGGATGAATCACTTGTTTCAGTAAGTGATGAATTGGAGATTAAAATATTCTAGAGTTTAAGGGTAAACTAGAAGCAAATATTACTAAACAACTCCTACTTCAATTTCTTACTATTACAAATGCATCCTGTATACTAAATATAGTTTATGATGTTCATATATGTAGGTGAATATGGTGGGGGAAGGGAACAGAATTCAGGTGGATATTAACTCTTAAAAAAATAGATTGGAAAGGCTTTAGAAATACTCAAAAATGTATTTTACTTTGCATGTGTCTACAGAGCTTTCTATTTAGTTTTATGTGTTTTTCTTTACTAGTTATCCAGGTTTAACATTCAACACAAAGTACCTTTGTGTTTCAGCTATTTTAGAATAGCATTTAGTACTTTTAATGAAAACTGCTAAAACTTTAAACATATTTGTAAGCACATTTGTTACATTACCATTGTTAGATATTTTATCTGGTTCTGTACTTATGTAGTGTATATAATTTTGGTGACTATCTGGGCCTTGCTGTTCAAAGGTGTCAAGTTCTTTCAGCTCCTATGGACTTCAATAGATTGAAATGTAATAGAGCTGCAAAGCATTAAGCTCTGAATGAGACAACACTTGAGGCAACAATTTAGTTTAGAATGAAGAAGAGGAGTACTGAAAATACCAGGCTCTGAAAACAGACTTAAAAGTTTGAAGGACATGAATTTCAAAGCAGGCATCAACATTGGGAAGACTAGTGGGATAAATGTGCAGACTAACACTTACGAACACTCACTTCTTTAATTTCTCAAGTATCATCACGCTGGCTTATTTTTCCATTCCTTTTTGGAGATATCTCAAACAATTGTACAGAAAAAAAAAAACATGAAACCCAGAATACAATCTAGGAAGTGTGTGTGAAGAGCAAGGAAGTTTACTCGGAGTTCGGGGATATGATTTCATGTGTGATGTGGTTTTTTTGAACCTGGTCTTGACTGTGAACCTTTTATCTGTTAACCAAATGCATGCCTAGCAGAACTGCTGGGGGGGTACTTTTCAGTCTCTTGTTGGCATTGTTTTGCTTTGTATCAGTAATTAAATCTCTGTTGAGTCAAATTATCTCAACAGTGAAGTTGTCAGGAGACCTGCCCAGGATACAGAAGATTGAGGCTCTTATCCATAGAGGTCCATATATGCATATTCATGCTTAATTAACTCCTCTGTTATGATAGTTTCAAGATGAGAGATTCAGGTGTAGACCTAAGAGCCTGATGGCCAGGCTTCTGGAAAACAGAAAAGGAAATCTTTGCTCTTTCCATGTTCATTTATTTAAATTCCATTTCTTCTGCTCTTTTTCATACCGTATCTCATCCTATCCAGCTATTAGCTCTGCTGTGTTCTTCCTATTTTCTTGCAAAAAAACAAGGAATTGTGAAGTTAAAATTCTCAAAAGAAGTTTAGAATAACCTGAATCATTATTTCCTTTTACAGTAACAACAAAAAAAAATGTAGTTATTTCATATTTCATTTGAAAAATCTCATATGACTAATCAAGAAAAAATCAAGGAAGCTATTTGTTATGTCAGCTGTTCTAACATTCTTCAAACATTATCCAACTTTGTCTTTGAACAGGGTCTGCTAAAGGTTGCTATAGACAATGCCAGAGCTCAAGAGAAACAGGTCCAGCTGGAAAAGACAGAGCTGAAGATGGAGCTCTTCAGGGAACGAGAACTGAGGGAAACACTTGAAAAACAGTTGGCTGTGGAGCAGAAGAACAGAGGTATCTTAATTGAATAGGCGTAAACACCTTGTAATTTATTTCCTTAGGAAACCTAATTTTTTTATCAGACACATGTGTTTGATCAAAACTCTTCCATCTTACTTCATGTTATGTCCAGGCTGACTGCAATGCAGGAAGTTTTACAACTTACCTGACTCTGCATAAGATTTTAATGAGGTTTAGAACAAAGACCTTCCTTTTTCTCAACTTTTTTCTTGAATATTACTTATTACATCAGTAATACACAATGCAATTATAAATACCATAGGTGCTGTTATGGGCTTTGGCAGGTTGTGATCATTATGAAAAAAGTTAGCTACTTCATAGGAAGACAATTTTTATCAAATTTAACAATCTGCAAAGTTTTAGGAACTCTTTTTATGTGCTAGGGTTATGTATTGCATATTTAGCCAAACTGTATTCAATAAATATAATGATAATAGTAATATATAAGTCCTTCATATTGCATAGTAGATCAAACACATTTGTAGAAGGAACAGTTAAGGTTCTTCTTGATAAGGCAGCAGTATGAGTAGAATTTCAAACATTAACATTAGCCCCCGTAAAGCATGTACACATTAACAATTTGTAAATAATTTAATTAATAGTAAAGGTAAAGCAGTTTACAGTGATTTACATAAACTATTTGCATTATGAGCATGTTCCCACCTTTCTTTATGGATCCATTTTTCTGTATATGTATGTCTTGACCTTTCATAGTGTCTAATTACTTTGCAAGGGACAGTTAACCTCTGGGGCTCACTTGCTGTTTAACACAGACTATGACAAGTCAGATATGTATTTTTGCAGGGCTACAGTTATAAATCTCTTCTTGTTCAGTTTAATTTTCTGAGAACCAGCTAAATAGGGAATCCTGAGAAGACTTGGATTCACAACTAGTATCATTATACCTTTAGCTAACATGCTAGCAGTAAGTACAAAATGTAATCCTGCTTCATGCTTTGACCCATTAAAGGTAAGACTGTCACATCATTAATTTCTCTTCTTTAAGTTTTGAGAATACATTTTTTAAAGACAATTACTTGTAACTGTTATCACAGCTGTGCAATGAGCCATCCCTTTGTCCACAACTGGACTATTCTGCTGAATACAATTACACTACTTAAACTTTTAATTTTGTAAAAAAAGCTTGGTTGGTTTTCACATCCTTCTACCTCTGTATCTCACAAGTCCTCAAATATAGTTTCATTTTTAGAGTCAGGCAATCACATGCACAATAGAAAATGTTGGGGGGGACCCATCTGACATTACTTGAGTTTTGCCATCTAAAAGTTAAGTACTTCTTTCTCTTCCCATTAACTCCAGAGGAAATATAGTTGGCTAGACTGGACTAGGCACATACATTTTGTGCAGTTAAAATTAAGCAAAATGAATTTCACTCAAAATTGAATGTGAGGAAAGAGCATGGGATAGTCCCTTATTTTGTTCAGGGTACTGAAATAATTGACAATGTTATTTTCAGCATGATGTATTACCTGCTTTTTTTTTTAATATGTATCCCTCTAATTATATTGCACTGGTAAAAAGTCAGACCAAAGAGGAATGGATTTGAACACTTAATGGTGGTATGGAGCAAAGCAAATATAATGAGGATGACTATTTCTGCTAGTGGATACTTCTGTGCAAAAGAAAGAAAAGTAATGGTTTATTCTTTAAAAGAAACAGATCCAAGTAGGAGAGAAAAAATAAGACCAGATGGTAATCATTGTGAGAATTTATTCTTCAGTTAAAGGTAGAGAAATATGTAGGAAGTGCTTTACCTACTATTCCTTTTCCAGATAGCAAGCATCATGTCTTAAAGAAAGTTTCACATGTCTTAATGGAAGTATGAGCAAATGGGAGAAGTGTACCATATCATATCCCTGTTAAGAGATACTATAAGAGAAAAAATGAAATATACTTGAAAGCTACAGCACAGAAACACAAGTCACTGTGTCACATACAGGTCAAAACCCATTAGGTGAATGGGATTTTCAGTTACCTCTGAATATTTTTGCCATTTTTTTTTTTGCCATTAAATTCACTGCTGCTACTGTAATTTCTACAGAGCTGCTTATTTACTGTACCATTTCCTTCCTCCTTTGTAAATATTCCAATTAGTGATTCCTAAGGCTGTAGGATGTGTCTCATCAACTGGTGATAGTAGGATAATATCTCTTTTGTGAGCAGCTACACAGTAAGGGCTTGCTAATTCTGGCTCTGACTGCTGTAGTCACATCCACAATGTGTCAGCCATGATGACATTTTAATTCAGAAAGCAACATATGTTTCCTTCTCATTTATTGCAATCACTTTCAAAGTAGTTATAATGAAAACATTAAAACCGTGCAATGATTCAAAATGTAGTTTAGCCTTTGTATAAATACTGGGTGTTCTTTGATAGTATAAGCTACTTAGCCCATAAAGTAGTTGGTACTATACAAAATGAGAAAGAACCAAAATTCCAAAGTTTTGGATGTAAATGATGTAGCTATTCTGACTGCAGGGATTGTGCTTATGTTAATTAAGTGTCTGAACATTTGTATATAGCAACACAAAATACCCAAGATCACCCAAAATCTGGTTATTCTTAGTATATGAATTAAATAGCAATAACAATGATGATTCTCTTCAAAAGTTTAATCATTTGCATTTTGTGAAAGATAACACCATCACAAACTACCGTAAATGGGGAGTAAGAACTGGTAGAAGTATATTTTTACCTTTTCCAGTATTCATCCCTAGGCATGTACCAGAGGTTACTCTGGAGTGAGATACAGGTCTAGCTAGATTTCAGCAGTCAAAACTAGTATCACCTTGTATCTAGTTTTCGTAAGGATAAATATTTAGTGTAGGTAAAGACTTATTTAGTAAGTAGTGTAGTAGATATTTTTTTCATTAGTGCCAAAATAACAGACACTCCAGGAAAGGATTATACAGGAAATTCTTTTGAGAAATAAGCTTCTTACATATATACCCCTGAAAACCCTAAATGTTCTATGTAAGAAAGGTTGCAGTGTGGTGGGGAAGATAATTATATGCTCTACAACATTACATGGTTACTTTAGATGCTTTCTTTGGCTTTTATCAAGTAAAAAATTGGTTCACATTATCCTTTGCTGTCAGGAACATAACCTATGATAACGTTCCTTCAGTTAGGGATCATGAAAGGCTTATTTCAGTGGTTGTAGGTCACTAGTAACATAGAAAAGAAAATCGTGATGATGTTTCATCCTGATCTTGCAGTCATTTTCCATGTAAAATTTGAACTGGAGAGGAAAACATTTTTCTAAATTAAGGCCTTCTAATGATTAATTTTAAAATACTCCTTATTTTCTTAATATTTTCCCTCACATTTGACAAGGCAAAGTAATATTTACTTGTCTGGGGGATCCAGCACTGGAAAGGATTTGGTATGAGTTCTTCAAGGTTAATTGGCTGATGGGACAGGAGTCAACAGAGAGCAAGAAGGAAAAAAGGCAAAGACAAAGGGCAACATGAATAAGAACTAAAAATGGGGAAAATACAAAGCACCAAAAGTTCAGATGGCTTGAGGGAAGCAGCAGCTGGAGGGGAGTTTGAAAGCTCAAGGCTTCTCCTCAAGGAATGAGGACCATACCAGGGTGAGGGCTGAGCTCCTCCTGCAGCCAGGGCACCTAAGCAGCCATATCTCCCTCTTCTGGGAGAGAAGCTGCAGGCAGGTGAGTCTTGATTCAAAAAAAACACCTCAATTCCAGAGTCAGAGGTATATCTATGTCAGATGTTGCAAAAAGTACATTTTATTGCTGTTTCCAAGGTTTTCTGATTGGGCCATTCAGATTCTCACCTGTTTATAAAAAAAATAAATATATTACAGCTGAATATTGCCTACAGTTTTTGATAACATGAAGTAGATCACTAATTCTTAGAATATCCCAGTGTGATTAAAGTAAATTTCAAGAAATTTAAATTGGTATTGTATAATTAACCAATTTATATTAACTGTTGCAGTTGCAGCATTTCTTGTGACTCTTAATACACAATTGTGTAGCCAAGTTTCAGATCCAAATCTGAGTATACACTGATTTTGTTTTTTCTAGCAATAATTCAGAAAAGGCTAAAGAAAGAAAAGAAGGCAAAGAGGAAATTGCAGGAAGCACTTGAATTTGAGACTAAACGACGGGAGCAAGCAGAACAGACACTGAAACAGGCAGCTTCAACAGATAGTCTCAGGGTCCTAAATGGTAAGAAGCCAATTTTGCCTCTGTGTCATTAACTTTCAATTTAAGTGCCAGAAGAAGCTTGTTATATTGAAAATTTATAACATGAGGGAGGGAAAAAAAAAGAAAATGTCTTGTCTTTTCTTTCCTTCATTCAAGTGATGCCTCTCTCTTTATTGTTTTGTTACTTTATATAGTATGTGCAAATAAACTCGCTGGAGAGAATGTTCAGACTACAACAATTTTATATTATTAGCTTGAGAAGTCAATTTTTTCTTCTTTTTCTTCCCCCCTTTATGGTTGAAAAATCTATTGCTCATTAATCTTCCTAGTCTTACAAAAAATTGTCTTGGCCTCCAGTCATTGTTCAACATTAAAAAAAATGACAAAGGTTGATTGTATTGTAATTTAGCATTGGAGTAACAGGTTGTAAAAAGGGCTGTAAGAATCAAATGAAATATGTGTCAGTCTTACCTTTCTATGTTTCTAGACTCTCTGACCCCAGAGATAGAAGCTGACCGCAGCGGGGGCAGAACAGATGCTGAAAGGACAATACAAGGTAGGAATTTGCAAAAGGCTATAAATCTAGATCTTGCTATATGAGTTTTTCCTCAGCTTTAGACTGCTATTCAAGCATGTAGCCTACCATCTGGGCCACATCAAAACAAGTTCAAACAAGGTCAAGTTCATCTTGCTTGTTTATAAGAGAGAATACATTCTGTGCTGATAGATTTTCTCTAAATTAATAGGTCATTTCTGTTTATGCAGAGCAATTAAAGAAGAATAATTAATTTGAAGCAATATTGGTTGAATCTCAGACATGCTGAATGCTGTTCTTGTGAATGTATATAGTCAGATTTGAGATAACAATGTTTAAAAATGTATCTGAAACATTTGAGCCTCTTAGCTATACAAATGGCTAAACCTAATGGGTAACATTTAAGGCATCATGAGAATTTCACAGCTAATATTTAGTAGCAGTTACTGAAAGGTGTGTTTCAGTAAGCTACTCTGAGCATTAACGATAAATAAACTGTTATTCCCTTCTTGGATTTTTCATTTACCATATCCCATTATTTACATTTTAATAAAACAAACCTGCTAAGTAAATTTATGCTTGAAATACTAAAGAGAACCATATTACTTCCCCTGTGAATCTAAATGTATATGTATAGCAAACACCAAGATATTAGTAAAGAGCAAATTTTTAAGATACTATTTATGTTATGTCTTCTCTAGTGAACAGGCTAAATCTACCTACATGAATACTAAACAGTAAAAATAGCATTTGTTTTCAATTGTAAATGAAGGTGCATTTTTTCAGAGGCAAGCCTAAAATTATTAGCTCCAGTAATCACTCTCAATTGCCTTTATTTTGCATTTCGAAGTCAATCATCTTAACAGTATCGTTTGACATCTTCTGTGTGTTCTTTAATCACATTTTCTAACTCCTAAATAGTTGTTACTGGTGTGCCTCAAGGAGGCCGTAACAACAGAATAGAAAGTCAACAAGCTTTTAATGTATTGAGCATAGAAACAAATACAAACCAGGCAGTAAGTTCTTATGAAAGACAAACACATGTATATAAGCAAAGCCATTTAGATTTAAAGCAAGTTATGTCTGCAAAGTCAGTAACTCAGAAGTTGGAATTTGCCAGATGAAATGTTGCCTGGGAAGTGGGTACATGCTATGAGGTATGTTATTCCAGAGTACTGCTTTCCTTCCCATAAAATGTATTTTTATTCAAAGCACCATTTGACGTAATTCATTTAGTAAGTATCTAGTCATTATGTCATTTTGTTATAATCCAGTCTTTTTGTTTGGTGCAAAGACAGACTGCTAATTTCTTGGGAGGCCTTTCTGTTGCGCACTAGTCACTGCAGTACCTGGGCTCTTTGCAAACATTAATTCCTTTATTTTCAGAGCATTCCTGCAAAAAAGTGAAGATTTGAGTATTCCAATTTGAAAGCTGGAACTTAAAGTTGCAGAGAGATTAAGATGATAAATTGCATAACTTTCAAGTATCAAGGGCCTAATTTTTTGGGATGCTTTGCATTTTTGATAAATGTATTCAGTACATTCAATAACTGTTCCTGTTGAATTCAGTTTTGCTTATGGGTTGAGATACCTTGCTGGATATTTATAATACAAGCAACACATTATTACTGAATATTTTGGA
This sequence comes from Ceryle rudis, assembly GCA_033439905.1. Classification (NCBI taxonomy): domain Eukaryota; kingdom Metazoa; phylum Chordata; class Aves; order Coraciiformes; family Cerylidae; genus Ceryle; species Ceryle rudis. Next base: position 56,766 of record JAAGNO010004955.1, read on the forward strand.
AGTATGTATTCTAAAGGACTTAGCCCAAACTACATAGGAACAGCACTTCAGCTTTTTCACCATGATTATCCATTCTTTTCCAGCTATCCTCTGCCTACTTACACTCATATGTTTCCATTTCTACAACAAATGAAATCAAAGACTTACAGTCAACATTTTCAATAATGATAACCTTTTGCTGAGTCATCTCTCCAAGGTAGTGCAGGTTATAAAATAAATAATTCACAGATTAATTCAATTGAAGACTGGACCATGATATATCCTGATCATGATATTGGATCACATTGCAAAGGCAACCTTAATTCTGACATTTCCTGTCTCCACTTTGCAGTCTTAACATATAATTAAAACCGGATGCTTTTTAAGGAAAAGGAAAAAAAGAAGCAAGAAATAGAGTTGTCATTTCTTACAGTTTAATATATTCAGCTTAATCATTGTGCAGCCATTCTGAACTTTTAGATATACCACAGTACGTAACCATACAATGCAAATTTAACTGTAGGAGCTTACTGTCTTTGTGGATCAGCTATTATAGGCTGACAGGTTTCAGAAATAGTTCAAGAAATGGTTAATAGTAGATGAGTAATGCTAAGTGTCAGGACTCTTTGTGTTCACTTCCAATATTGGAAGGAGGATTCCTTTTCACCATAAACTCCTTTTTATCCATCTCTCTTAGCATGTACCCCTTGTTACTTCTATATCTGTCACAGTTCCTCCTCATTTCTTTCTCCTCACTCCAATTCCACCTTTTGTCAATGGCTAATCTCACTCTTTCCTGGCTCTACATTACACTGTGTTTCTTTTTTACTGACCTCATATTCTTCCAGCATTCTCTTTTGAACTCAGTTTCATGCCACCCTGAATCCAAGCTCATTCTCTTAGTTACTCTCAACCCCGTTTCTGTCTGACTCTTCCTGTTGCCTCCTCTTCTTGTCCAGCCATTTTGAGAATCCCTATTGCTTTGATATTCTCCGTTACTAGCTTTTCCTGTTTGGTACCACAGCTTCATTTGTATTCTGTGCTTCCCCTCACCTCCCCATCAAGCTCATGTTCCCTACTGCTTTCAGTGCAAATTCTGTTTCTTCTGCATCTGTCTGGATATCAGGGAGAGAAGCACTGAGAGAAAACCGAAGACAATTTCTCTGTTCTTGTCTTAATATTTAGCATGGCAATTGTTTGCAGGAATGAGGAAAGTTGCAGGGAAGGAACTGATTCATTCCTGCAACACTGGGATAAACCATGCTCAGTACAGATGGGGTCCTTGGAGAATTATCAGCAAAACTCTACAAAAACTGTGTGAAACTGTAACTTTTCCAATGCTTTTTTGAATTTTCATGGGAATGACAAAGACCATGTCTTTACAATTCTGCAAAATTTTAATTATATCCTTACATTTTATCTGTAAATGATATTTTCTATACTCTAGTATGCACTATAGAAGGATTATTATATAGAATATACAATATAGTCCATAATAAAGAATATAATACTATCTCTTTTATGGTTCATGTTGTGTGAAAACATACTTACTAAGGAAATACTTATGCCTTTCCTATTCCTCTCAAAAATGTATCTTTATCTGGAAATTGCTATCAAACCATGTCTGAGGTAATAGTCTTTTTATCCACAATCATTAATTTTTTTTTCAACTTACTGTATTAAGCATGCTATACAGTTCTATAAGCAAATAAATGTAGGAAAGCTGCAGTGTTCTGTGGGGAAATGAAACAATTGAAATAGCAAGTGTAATTTCATCATTCAAGAAAATAGTATGCAAACAAATCAAAACTAAAACTAAAGATTTTATCTACTATTTATTATAAATAAAAGGATGCTTGTCAACTTGAAGCTATATTTAATGTTGATATTGTTAACTGTCACTTTTGTGAATAAGGAATAGGACTAATTGGAGTATAAAAGATAATTACATTTGTCAATAAGGGTGTTATGTTCTGTTCTATTATTCATCATGTAGCATTCATTCAGATACACTTTTGGTTCATGTAAAGTCCTTTGTAAAATGGGAGAGTTAACAAAAGAAATTTGAGTATGAGACTATAAAAAGAAGCAATACAGGATATTTTAGGGTTGGAGTTGGGTTATTTTAAATACTGGATAGATAACATTTTGATGGAATATCCATAAAATGCTAACATGTTATTATAATAAATAACCCAAATATGGTTCTCAGATATTTTTTAACAGATACAAACAGATACTAAGTTACTAGGAACTGGTGTAGACACTGGTTTAAAATGTTTTCTTTCTGGCTTCTGTTTAAAAATATAATAAAGCAGATTATCCTCTTCTCCATACATATTGTAGGTTCACTAGATGCCTATGCCTAGCTCCCAATCCGGTTTCCCAAGACCCCCTCATCCCACACAAAAAGGTACCATACAAAGATAATGTTTGACTTTTATATACTGTTTTGTTATCAGACTTCTTACTAAGCACTAGAACAATGACATTTACTGCCGCTTTTACTTTCTTATTTCCACTGACTTTTTCTTTCTCATCTGGTTACATATCATGCATTTGCCTGCCTACATTATTATTTTTTCTTTACATCTATAAGTCCTGCATTGCCAGCTTACTGTCTCATAGTAGTTTCCTTCCTAAGTCCTGTGCATTCATCTTCATTCCATTTAAACACCACTCCCTTTACACATTATCTGAACTCCTCTAAAAATGTTCTACTTCTGTACTATCTTCCCCATTGACCATTTGTTTCATATGGTGCCCCTGTCATGTCTTTCTTTTCCCAAATTGCTCCTAACTTTTTTGTGCTTTTGTCCCAAAGCTATCCTCATAGAAGAGGAATCTTAACCAAATTGTTTCTCTCTCATGCTTTATCTTCTCTATTTCCTTCCTATTTTCTACGAATTGCCTCAGTCTGTACCTTTTCTACTTTCTTCCAATTAATTTCCCACTTCTATATTTCGTACTTCCAGGTGCTTTTGAAACCAGCTCCATCATTTTCTGCTGAACAGTCTTTTCACCTGTTCAGTTCCCATGAATTCTCGGGCCTTTCTTTTTATTTTGGGGTTTGTTTTTTTTTTTATAACACACGTGACTGTCTTCCAAGAGACCCTTTGTATTTTGTCTATTCTCAAAGTTTTGCTGTCCTACTCCACTCTTTCAGTCAGTTTTTTCTTAACTACACATTCTTCTCTGGTGCAAATTTTGTTCCTTTTGTCTGTCAGAATTTTATACTTCAAGTCCTTATTCTACCGCAAATATTTTTTTTTTTCCTTCTAGCACATTGTCAGCCTTTCTCCTAATGAGTCTGTTATTTTACTCTCCCTGTCCCTTAACAAAATGAACGTATGCTTTCTAAGCCATTTATCAACGACTGTTTCTTCTCACCTTTTTCTAGTTCTCCACCTCTTCTGTAGGCTCATAATAACAGTGCAGTTAAGTGTAATGCTAAATGACTTCAGACTATGCTTTCCTGATGTAAGAAAAAGAGCCAGTCAGTTAGTATGGGTATAAAAACTTCCAGGGACACCTATTTTTTTCCCTCCCAGGAAGGACAAGGAAGGAAATGAGATACCGAGCAGATAGAGGAATAGAGAAAGCAAGCAACTGCACATGTGTGCATTTTGCTGCCTAAGTATTGGGAAAAGCTGCTCCTCTCTGTCTGCCCTCCACAATAATAAAAATTGCTTAGATACAGCTTCAGTCATTTGGCAGAAAAACTAACCTAAATTGTTTTCTGCTTTGGTCTGAAACTTGTTTAATCTATTTTTCAACAAGGAAAATCAATGTTGTAATCTCAGCAAATGACAGTCCTTGTTCTTTCTTGCTATACTTGTGTTTGAAAGATAGATATGTGAAGGACTTCCACTTTTGAAAGGGAACTTCTGTTGGTTCCGTAAAATTTGTGCACACAGTTCCATTTCTGATGTATAAATCTTGGACAAAAGCATGTAGAAGTGTGTGATGATACTTCTTGAGATCAAAAACTTTACTGGAAAAGGCCATTATCAAGGCTGTAAAGTCAATCATTCCAAAATTAGGAAATGGTAGAATTAAGATTGTCTTCCACACCTTCGTTCAACTGTGTTTCTATATGCACGATAAAATTTTTAATTAGATTAGATATGGTATTTTTCACAGTACCCTGTCTCATTCAATGCAGGGGAGAAGAATGTAGTTAAATAAATGGTTATCTATCCACTACTTTCTTTCTCTTCAGTGTTCAATGTGTTTTCATGCTTTATAAAATACCTGGTTTGTATAAAATACTTTCATCACTAGACATCGTGCATTATAGAAGAGGTGTGAATGTTTATCTCAATTTCTTTTTCATATGTTGAATCTTAATTTTGCCATTCCATGGCAGCTGAGTGTTTTGCTTCACCATTGGAATAATGTTCTAGCTAACTGTTTCCTAGGGTTTTCTTTTTAACAAGTAAACTACTGTCACAAGTTGCACTGCAAGATGACATCTGACAAATTTATGGACTTGAATCTTCAGATGTATAGTGATAAAGCTAACAAAGTAACTGATAAACTAATACCTATGAGCAATGTGGTCCAAGGAATAACCATTTTGCCACAGGGGTTTTAGAGATACCTGTTGAGATAACTGAAGACAATCTTGTGATATATTTAATGGTTTTGGACACAGAATCTTCCTTTCATTTTTCTTTCAACTTGTATCACTTCTAACAGTGTCTTCATCAAGCTTTCTTGTTCTTCTTTCTTCCTCATCTCTGGCCTTTTTATCGATCCTAATAAACATTTAAAAATTTTATACCTTTCTTGCCTCTATTTTTTTGTCTCACCTTTCAATACAAGTTTCTATTTATATTCAGTCATAACTCCAGCCTCTAATTTGAACTTCTTACACCTAATGTCCTTGTTAATCAAGATTCATACATCTCCAGATATTGTCTTATAATAGTCTATTCATATACTTCATGTCCAGTTACTTCTCAAGATTTCTCCCTTTAAGAGACTTCAGATGATTTAACCCAACATGCTGGGTTAACAGCTTGCCCTAGCTGTGTTCTGCCCCATCTTTTCTTCTGTTCTCAACCACTGGGTCTTACTCATGTCTGGTGAATCCAAATCACTTGGTCACCCAACATCAGCCTCAGTTACCATCAGCCAACCATTTCTTAATTCTTTTTATTATACCCTTTATTACTCCTATTAATCTTTACTAACCCTTTCACGGTGTCTTCCCGTCCCCTGGTTTCTGTGTTTCTATCTATGTCACTCACCCTAACCAAATTTTCTGTCTTCATTTCCAATTCTAATAGCATCAGACTTCTTGTCCTAGTTTCTCTTAAGTTTTATATGAGTTTATATTTGTAGACTTAGAGATTATTGTTGGCTGCTAATCACAGATAGGACACATTTTCCAGTGCAAGACCACTTTGAAATAAACTAATGTTTTTTTAGTTTTCAATATCCTCAAATGACAGAACATGATTCTCATCTGGGGACATCAGTCCTCTTTGCAGCACATATAACTAAAATGTCTTTTTCGTAGTCTTTCCTTCATTTATTTTGCTCATGATATTGACTGTGATGATCAGCATCAAGTCCATGTCTTTTATGCTTTGTCCTACTGTGGAGTCCCTTCAAAAATTGCATTTTTCTCCTAGGGCTCCTATCTCTGCATTTCTGTCTGTTCTTCTCTGTGTCCCCATTCCTCTTAATCAAAAGCAAGTCCATTTACTTCCACAGATCCTCAAAAACAAAGTCATCCTTCTGTATAATACAGTATAAGCTGATGGTCAGATATTATCTACAGTATTATTTGATTAAACCAAAGAAATGCACCTGATTGTTTATACATTTTACCTTTTTTTTTTTGCTACCTTTCTTCTCTCATTAAAACATCTGAGAAATGTTAAATATATATATTTATCAACTTGTAAATTCTGCATCTTTATTCAATTCACACTTGCTTATCAGTTACTCCATTTTTATTGCCACTTAGTAAGTACTATGGATTTATTGTTACTCATTTATTATTGCTTGGGACTTCTAGAAGAAAGGTTCTTGGGTTTAGTATAGAGCTAGGATTCTCAATTGTATTTATCAGTTCATTTCCAAAATGAAAATACTTTTCTACTTTCCCTTGTGACTTTCCTTCTCTACTGACACATTTCAACACTATTTCCTCTTCCCTTGTATTTTTGCTTTCCCATTTTCCTTCCACCTCTGCTACAATCTTCTCCCTTGCTAAATATTACTTCTAAATACGCCAAATCTTTCTTACCACACCATTTCTTTGACTTGTGAGACAATGTATGTGTATTATCTGGATCTGTGTGTGTCTGCTGCCTGACTAGGTAGCTGACTAGGAGGTACATGCATACTGAGGGATCAGTGACAAGCTAGGAGATCTGCATTTTCTGCTGGACATCTTGTTGATGCCTCTTGGCAGCTGGGCAAATCAAACAGTACATGATGCTTCTCAGCAGCTGATGGGCCAAACAAATGGTTTTTTAAGCTGCAAGAGACCCACAGCCCACCTGTTGTGAAGGCCTGCAATAAAGGTTGAACATTTCAGCAGGGAAAAGAAGTGAGGAGCTGGAAACAAAGCTGTCAGAAGCCTGGAAGGCAAAGGGATTTTTTTTTCTAGATATATTGAATAACTGCCCAAGGAAACATCTGCTACTTAGCTAGTCTGGTTATGGAAACAAACAGCTGACTATTCTAGACCGACAGAAATATAAAAAGATCCTCTGAAGCAGCAGTGAACTGGGGTTTTTTTGGAGATGAACTTTTCTGTGTCTTTCAGGCCACTTATCCTGTTACTTTATCAGGCCAGGGTTTGTCGTTTGTCTTATTTCTTTGTGTTTGGTTATTTTTGTTTGGTTGGTTTGTTTTGGTTTGTTTGTTTGTTTTTAAATAAAGAACATAATATTTTCCATTTAATTTTTCAAGGAAAAGTCTTTTTTTTTAGCTTAGGAGTCAAAAAACAGTAAATTCTGTCTCTGTGAAATATCATGTCTTGTGAGAGAGTAACTTTCAGCAATCCAAAAGATAGATTTTGCACTTTCCTTTTTACCCGTCTGATTATCAGATTTCTTCCTCAAGTCTTCTATTCTTAAGGTTTCTGAAGTTCAGTAAGACAACTGGTTTCAGTCTCTACAGCTTTGGTTGACTGCAGACATAAGACAGGACTATCTCTGTAATGTGACTGACTTCCTTAGGGTTATTCTAGTGCTTTTAGGTAAAAGTAGTGATCTGAGCTACAAGAAGAGTGCGAAAAAGACAACAGAATGGAGCAAAGCTGTTGTAGTGACCCACTAGGGAGTGATGTCTGCTGTCTTGTTATTGATTCTTCTCTGCATGCCAGAGATTGTCAAACAAGATGATGCATTACTGAAGATGTATGCAAATTCACTGTTCAATATTAGAAGCTGAAGGGTAGTATGTTTTCTGCATTGCTCTTCTCTTTTGTCTCTCTCATGCTTAAATGAAAAAATATTTTCAGACCTAGTGGTGATGTTAAAGGAGGGAAACTTAGTTTAGTTTCTAACCCTCAGTGGCACTGAGTGGAGCTGCTTTACTATCTCGAGTTCATTAGTCCACCTTATTCTACTTTAATTTTGTTCATTCTTCCTAAAATATTTCCTGGTTAAAGATTGTTCCTATTTACAGTAACACATACTTCTGATGCTTCATTTTCTTTCTGATTAGTACCTTAAACTTCAGCTGCTTTTTGACTGCAGTGTGTAACACCTTGTATTAATGTCAGGGTCATGCACTTATTATTCATCTGTACAGTGCTATGCACTTCATTGAAATTATATACATAATAATAAATAACAATATTAATCTCTGTTCACCACCTTGAATTTCATTACTGCTGCAGAAGGGATATCTCTGAAAAGAGGTTCTCTTAATTTTTATACATTTTATAAAGAGTTTGGTTTTCTCCCTGTACACTTATTTAAATATTTCATTTTATTTCCCCTAAGAAGAATAAGCGTTACTAGTTTTACCAGCTCACAAGTTTTAAAGACAATTGTTGTACTGATGTTTTGGCTTGGCAGACAATGCAATATAGTTCATATTTTAAACCTAGATTCTACTATGGTCTTATACCATTGAAATCTGAATACTCAATGAAAACATACAGTAAAGTTTTATTTTGCTTCATACCCTTGACCATGAATAAATACTGACATTATATTACCAAGCAGGGAAACCAAACAGTGATAAGTATGTTCCCTATCCCCCCCGCCCAGAAGTCCATCACTTTGGTATGTTTTCAAGCCAAGCTAATCAATTAAAGACAACATTGATTAACTTAAACAGAAGGTGGTATTGATTACAGACAGAAACCTGTAAATAGATGATTGTTTCATAGTGTTCATAGGTCATTGTTAGCTACACCTTTAAACTTTAAGATACATAATCCTGTTATCTGTCACCCAAAAATCAAAGGAAGGACACAGAGTTAATAAACAGCTACATATATGTTGCAAAGTATTCTTATAGAGCCATCTCTTTCCACACTTATACTATTACATAAACTTTTTCACATTTTCTTCAAATTGTTATCTATTGCAATCTACATCTTATTTTATAGCTGTATATATACGAAGCTGCTGGAAATCAAATATGTTCATGGCTTTTCTACTGAAGTAAATGATTAATCAATCAGAAGCTTTCTTCCAACATGGTACTTTAGTGCACTTCTAAAGCAACTATGTGTAGAAGTAATGACTAAGCATGAACCGAGTCAAGTGGAAAAAGTCAGTACAATGAGAATATTAAATAAAACACATTGTGCACCAAAAAGGCTATTAAGACTATACAGAATTGTTTGACTTGTTTCATTTTTTGTTCCTCTTACTCCCTCAATCCTCCATGTTCTTGTTAGTCAGAGGATGGGATGGATGATTTCTTACCTAACAGACTTCCAAAGTCACCCCAGTTATCTTGCTACCTCGGAAAGATTTGCACTGCTAGCCACCATCCTAAACATTCATGTTTCCCCGAAGTACTCTGTTCCCTTCATTGTCTCCCTCAGAAGATAACTGAAACCTGAACAGACTGGTAAAACACATGTTTCTAGCATAGTCTCATCAGCTGAAAACCAAATTTTTTTAAACCAGGATGAAAATTGATTAAAACAACCTAATTTCAGTGGAATGGTGTTTCTATAGCCTATCATGAAATTTATATAAACAAAGTGGATATCTAGTTCATTCACAACTGAACTAGAATCCTGTGCCTCTGTAGGCTGGATGTCAAGCTATGTCTGCTGACTGTAAGCTGTTTATCAGCATTTGCCTCTACACTGTGTAGAGAGCTGTCCCTTTTCCTCTTTCTTTCTTTCTTTCTTTCTTTCTTTCTTTCTTTCTTTCTTTCTTTCTTTCTTTCTTAGAAGAAAAGTTGGTCTTCAGCAGATATTTGTCAGAGTTCTTTTATTGAGTGTATAGTTCTTTTCAGTTACTAGTATACATATGTATATTGAAGCAGAAAACAAAATGAGTTGTCAAGTTGAAGGAAAGCATTTTAGTGCATACTAGTCCTCAGAGACTGTTTAAGGACAGTTTATTCAGGAGAAAACTCTAGTTTTGTAAATCTAACAAAATTAATTAATCCAAAATAGTCTTTTAAGTTGCTGGTATTTATTTTCAGAGGGTACTTCATCTACTACGTTTCTGTATAAATATAAGTTTTAGTACCTGGATATTTATTTATTTAAATAATTATTTTCCTGATTCCAGTTCGCAGCCTTGTGGTCTGTCTCAGATTTTCTGAGCTGATAGGAGTAACAGGAAAGCTAGTAGAAATGTTCTCATTGTATTATTTGAACAACTTTGCAATCTTTAATAGAAATACTACTGTGGTGCAGAACAAAGCAATTATCTTTATATCATAGAAAGGCTAAGGAGCTTAATCATGGATGTGTGGGAAATCTGTGGCAGATCAGAGACTGAACTTAAATCTTGCAACAGCTAAAATTTTCCTTCTGCCCTTCATGTTTTTACCCTCCCTTTTCTATATTCTTTCATGCTTTTTCATTGAAATTTACCCACTTGAATATAGGCAGTAGGGCTTATGTCCCTATTCATGCTAACAGAACACAGGTAACACATAGTCTGTGCTTGCTCTGCACTTGCTCAGACTCTCTAAAAATCAGGGTACTGACAAAGTGCAAGTCTTTTTGAGTCTTTTCTTCGTTAAACACAGCTTTTAGTATAGAACAAAATATAGTGCCTAGCAATTTTGATTATTAGTTGATTTGATATGATTACCCCTCACACATCAAGCTGAATCTATGTGTTCAGCTTTTTTAAGAACGACCTGACATAAACTCCAGATTCTGTTACTTCTACATCAACATAACTAGTTTGGTTAAAATACCTTGCATAATGACATTCAAAAGGTTTGGAACTAGAATAAAGTAGTGGGTAGTGGAGTATTTAATTTATGTAGGTCAGCTTCCTAACACCAAGGCTGCACTGAATTCTTTCTTCAACTTCCCAATATGCAGACAGGCTCAATTCCTGCTGTGTTTTTCTACACATAGAAGTGAAGATAAACCCATACCTGCTTTCTGTACATCAGGAGCTGAAGATTAAGCATGAATGTATTATTACATGCTTTCCTTACGATGTTTTGGTCAATAACACAAAGAAGATGTAACATTTAATTAAACCTGAGTCTTCAAATGCATACTGTCCCCAAGTATGCTACAGCAACAGCAAGAAGCAAAGGAATTGCCAGTTATTTACATGAAAGAGTTTTCAATGCATTTGTCCTGTAAGCTAAACCCATATTACACTAGCAATGGTGCAATAGTATTCATTAAATCTTTTGATATGATCATCCCTACCTATATACCCTACCATATTCTTCAAAATACTGTCCCCATTTATAATCAAGGTAAAAAAATAAGTTAGTAAACAAATATAACCAAGATACATTATTTCCTTTATTTATATACTTTATTTGGAAAGTTATCTGTGCTCATGGGCCTGATCACATTCTTGATTCGGGTACCATTCCTGATTCGGGTACCATTCCTGATTTGGGTGCCATTCCTGATCTCAAGTCTTGCTGTCAGACTCACCTACAAATGCCAATTTCAAGCCTGAAGGATTGTAGTGAGTTAATCTTGTGAACATTACATGAGTGTCTTCTTAACTGTGGAAAACAACAGGGGAAAAAACTATAAAAATGCTTATTACGAAGCATCATTCCAGTTTGAAGCATTTTGAGAAGGACTAACACACAAGGTGAAGTGCAAGGCAAAACCTTTCAACTACTGTATTTCCAGTTGTTGAAAGGGAAGAGCCAGTGAAGGAATTAAAAGCGGGTGACAATTCAAAGAAGCAGACTAGAAAAATATTTTTGCCATATGAATTTGTTTACAAAACTCAGATATAAGCTTTAATAAGTAAGAAAGGAGAGAAACAGCATATGAATTTACAGCTAGAGAGAGGGACTGGAGAATGAGGGGCAAAGATTTTTTATGAGAAGAAATTTAGACACTGTCTTTTGAATCAAAAGTAACAAACAGGATACCTTGATTTTGAATTTCACTGACAGACAAGATGAAAAGTGGTTCATAGTGATTAAAAGGAGTAGTAGTGAGGAAGAGTAGGAGGAATCTGAGGGAGGTGAACAATTAACAGCTCTGTTTTCCCAACCTGAGACTGTCTGAGCAGCCAGATATTCATCTAGAGAATCAGAAAAGCAGGCTGAAATTTCAGGTCAGACAGAAGAGAATAGACCTGGAGTACAAAGGTCTACGTCAATTGTTAACATGGGTATTCTGGCTGAATTTCTGCCTGTGGATTATAATACTCGGATATGGAGAGGAAGATTGCAGCCCTGAGAAATTAAAACAGAAAGCTGAGAAAGAAACCAAAAAGATCAAGCTGACAACGAAATTACCTGTGTGGATGGAGAATAAGAAGATCCTAACAAAGGGACAACAATATTTGAATACCAAAAACCTTTTATCAAGGGCTAGTCTAGAACAGTCTAGGAGGTAGGGCATGAGGTGCTAGTTCTTAGATTTGGGTAGAAAGGAATCATTAAAGACAGAAGCATTTAATAGAAGTTTGCAAAAAAAGTTGACTAGCCATAGAATTGATGGAAGAAGGTACTTACCAGCATTTTTCAAGTGTTAAGGTCATTCATCCCTGTGTCTAACTGACACGTTCTGACCTAATTAGGATATGGAAGTATTACATCCATGTTGTTAAAGAGTAAATTACTATTCTGAAGACAGAATTATGTTTATAAAGAATTACTACAATATGAATTCTAGAACTTTTCTTGGATATTTTTGCTAAACCTCTGTAATAATTGTACTTCAGAATTTTCTTAATGGTAGTAATCATCTATCAAAAAATGTCAAGCTAGCATGGACACATTTTCTCTCCCCTTGTTTTATTTAAAGAAAAAAACTAAATTTCTGTCAGATCCTGTAGAATTGCCACCTATCCAAAAGCAGAAATATAGTAAATCAAAATCCTGTAGAATTGCCACCTATCCAAAAGCAGAAATATAGTAAATCAAAATATTGCACTTTAATATCTGATTCTAGATGAAAGATTTATACACAGCAAAACTTTCAAAGGGAGGTGCCTTCAGTTGGAACATGGTAAACAGCTGGAAGGCATATTGCCTGCAGGGTTGGGGAGGGAAGTTCCAATATTTGGAAGGGGCCACATGTTTTATTACCTTTAATTATACAAGAAGCTAAGAAATTTAGAGTGTGAGCAAATACTCTTAACAGCCTCCTAGCAGGCCATTTTTGTGGAGAGTACCAACTAGTGTCTTTCCCTGATTGTAAAAAAACTGATTTGTACTGGTATCAGTGTTAAGAATGAGAACAACTGAAAATCTACTTCTATATACTTTGACAAATGCATGCATATTCACGTTATGGAAAAACATTTTTTTTATGTTATCAGATTTGGAGATGAAATCATAAACTCTTTTGATAGAGCAATCTTTTGCTATAGCAGCCTTAAACTACAGAATAAACATATTATACCTGATGTATCGCATAGCATAAAATATGATTTAAATGAATGATATAGAAATCAAAGTTTCAATTAAGGAACTTGAGTGTATTTTTGTGAAAAAGCCTAGTCAGTTATAAATATAACTTCATATTTTCACAGAAAATAACCAGTCTAGAAACAGGGACCTCGTGCTTTACGCAAGTGCAGTAGGTTTTAGATAACAACATCAGGTACACTATTTGTTTTTTCTTAAAACGTACAATAAAAAATAAAAATAAATACCACCACCATACGAATTACAAAGGTGAAAAGATGCTGTATCTTGCATTTTGCTACCTCCTGTGGCTAGGGACAGAATGCAGGCATGCCACAATAATGTTTTTTATTTCTACTGTTCAAACCATATTAATGAGAACATCATTTTGGAGAACTAATTATTTCTATTTGTCTTGTGTCACACTTTCTAATTCCCCTATATTAGCACAGCCAAAGCAAATTAATTGCTTTTCCAGCAGTTGAACCTTGTCCAAGAATGAGCTCACGTTCCCTTCCAGTTTTGCAGTTTCGAGGAGTGCATTGTGTCAAAATTTTCTCTTGATACTAAACATAGCCCAGAGAATATCTTTACTGATTTCTGTTGCTGCTCACTTGATGAAATTTATAAGTTTAAGTGACCCACTAGGAAAGATAAAGTTCTTAGCTGCAAGATTATACATCAAAACAGTTAAAGTGAAATTAAAATTAAATGAATGAATCTCAGTGAAGCAAAAAAAAGCAGTAATTAATGGTTCCCTTAATTGTCTTCATAAAATATTTGCATGGGTCTAATTTGCATAATTTGCATGTATTAATTAATCTTTCAAAGGAATTTTGTGCTGAGAGAAGCCAAAAAATCTCTTTGTTTTATTTAACATCTAATGAAATATTTATCTTCGTTAATGAACTTCTCATCTTCATTAAAATAAAAATTGCACAAGTTTGTATGTTTTAAATGTTTTTATAATTGAAGTATACAAAAAAAAAATATCTCTTCAGACCTACAGTATCTGAAAAACAAACACATTATTGCACATTCTGTGTCATTTTGACTATAGCAACATTTAAAATTTGAGAAACTCTATTCACTCTACCAAAAGTTTTCAGAGGGTTTTAAATTACTTCAAATTAATATTAATTGATGATAATTAATTTTGTTTTTAAACCATATAAGTGGGGATGAGAAGGTAAACATTTTGGTATTTTTTATTATTGTCAGCCTGTGATGCATAACAGCTTTTATAGAACAGATATCTTACATAGAAAAAGAGCCTAATATCGTAGGTTAAAATTTAAAATATTGCAAGAGTATGTACATGATATGGGGTTAGTTTATACTGTACTAAACTAACAGCTGAGGAAAAACCAGTCTGTGAGTTACTGCCTGACATTTAATGATTGAACCTGGAGTAAGACTGATGACAGCAACAGTTATAAAGGACAGTAGTGGCAGAGGACCTAGTTAAATGACAGGTTGCTGTGATCAGCAACTTCAAGACAGTATCCAAAATATCTAGACATCCAGAATGAGAATATGCAGTGCAAAAAAAAAATCAATATTAAAGTTTTGTGCAACATTTGAATATGGAACTGTGAGGAGTTGAAAAGAAATGAAGCACTTTGCAAAAAGCTATTTCTGTAAAAAGAATACATTTAAGAGGACAATGATTTGGTTTCTTTTGGGGGGAACAAAGGTGAAGGCTATTACTTAAAAAGGGGACCACCTAGAATCCCATGGTAATGTATTAGCTCTTCAATATTACTGGGAATAGTGTCTGTGGAGAAAGAATAGCAAAGTACAGTTAAAATAAAATAGCTTCTATGCAGAATGCTAACACTGTGCATAGCAAGATTTGTGAAATGGAGTTCTGGTTTTTTCAAGGATAAGTACAATATTACTGGAATAATAAAAGTATACTTGAAATAGGAGTATGATTGGGGATTTAGAATACAAAGAACTATATTTGTGCAATGAAACAGCACAATGGGATTTGTACTCATTTTCAGTGTGCCTGCATATGCTTAAATCCTCGCACAAAGAGTTTATAAACACATTAAGGTGTTTGAATTCATTTTAGACATGTAGTACCTTAAAAAGCCAGCCCTGCAGAGATAGAAAAGTAGGAGCTGTTTAAAAGTGCTTTAAGATACAGCACTCATTGCATAAATGGTTTTAAGAAATGGGATGTTTAGTCTATCAAGATTGTACATGGAGTCATATATTCTTTACTACATTATCCTATAATTTTTTCAACTGGTTAGATACAGTGGAACTTTGCTGATGCCATAATGGCAGTATAGATATTTCTGTGTATTATGAAGGCATGGAATAGCTGCTGAGGCAATGTAATTATCTATAAAATACCCAAACAATATCAGTGGGAGGGATATGTTTCACTTCACACATTTGTGGGGTAGATGTCTTTATCTGAGCTATTTGGCTGGAGTCCTATTACAGTCAATGAAGAGTAATAGACACATCTCTCCCTTTGAACAAAATGAATCATAACTTCCAAGTTTCTTCACTGATTACAAAGGGAGTCTACAAAACTGACTCAGACGCAGCTATCTACAGTGCAGGTGTCTGAAGTTAATGTGATGAATCTCATCTGTTGTGTATTTTCCTTTTTACTTGCCTCAGAATTGCAACATCACTTGTGACAGTAAATGCACTATGAGCAGATGCATTTCAGTCACTTCTTGGAGCTACTGATGTTGGAAATGAGTAATTGTGCATTACTTCTGGAAAAATATCCATTCCTGACAATTCTGCTTGGTATCATTCTGTAATGTTTCCATACTGTACTGTCCTGAAAGTTGCATAAATCATGACACTCTAATGTAGAAAGGATAACTTGATAAATGCTTTGCAGCATTCATTTCAAGTGCCTGCTACCATGGGAGGCACAAGGCATGAACAAGGGTCTACAGAAGCATTCCAAAACCACTGAAATAAGAACAAAAGTGGACATAAATTTAGAGGTAGAGAAAGCTAGATAAAATATCACAGAACTCTAGAAGGGAAAATGCTATCATATTACTGCTGTAGTTGCATTATATTACTGTAACAGTATTACTATATCATTACTAATTTGTAATGGACAACTAGTAAATGTTTTTCCATTTAAATGTAGTTTTGCTTGCAAACAGTACATGGGCTGGAATTAACCCAGTGAAGCATAGAAGTCTACAGTGTAGACGTCTACATCTGTGCTTGTCACCCTCAACACTCTGTGGAGAGAAACAGTTCATCAGTACAGTTCATCACTTCATAAAGTAGGTGTCTATAGAAAGAACATAACTAGAGTACCCAGGTGTTGATCACTACAAACAAATTTAGTAAACTCAGTTACATTCCAGAAAAGTTTAATTTAGTTTCTTGAGGTGAGAAAGTAGCATTTTGTTTGTTTGTTTTGTTTTGTTTTGCTTTGCTTTGTTTTTCCATACAGTAAATCCATTTTAAAGCAGGGGTTGTAATTATACTCCAAGATAGTCTAATTGCAAAAGATAAATGTGTCATGTGACACAGTCACAAGAAGTATATGCTAAGGAGTCTTTGCTCATTTCACCTTTTGCAGCAAACAAGTATTGAGTGGATAATACGAATTTAACAATTTAACTTGAAACATTTCTTTGGGCTGCTTATATGCTTTAAGTCTGATGTTTTGCTGTTGAATGATATGGTGAAGGAATAGCTCATTTTGCATGCTTCAGTGCATTTTTTAACTAATGCCTTAAGCCACAACCAAATCTTTATACAGTCTTTATCTACTGATTTTTTGATGGTAGCACCATTGCTTTGGTATCTCACAAGGGTGTTGTGAAATTTAATTAATGTTTCTAAAGTATTCTGGACCTTGGATGAAAGACACAATAGAAGTTCAGTTATGTTATTAACTTCTGTTTGTCATTTTCTTTGGTGACTGATATAAACTAAATGCATGAGTTTGTACGTGATACAGGATTAGTTTATGACATTAAAAAGTGGCAAAAAGAGTCAATGCAAGATACATCAATTTACAGCTATTATCAATTAATTATAGTTAGTTTCAAATCTAGTACAGGGAAATAGATGGAAAAATATTTTATGAGAATTAGTGAGGTAATACCTGATAGCCATAATTTTGTGTAAAAGCAGCCTAATTATATTTTCATATAAGAAAAATTTAACAGACTGACTTACATCAGTTATTATGTGTTAGATCAAAAGTGGTATATTACTGAGCGGCAGTATTTTGGTGCAATAGGTGTCTGTCTGTATTTTATAATCCTAAACTAACTGTGGAGTCAAAAGTACTACTAAAAGGAATGAGACTTCAACATTCACTTAACGTGTTCAAGAGTCAAACAAGAAGTTAGGCTTCAAATTTAAATAAAACTGTATGGTGAGATTGTATCAATTGGGCAGCACTTTGAACAGTCTTAACAGTTAAGAAGGAAACTACCATCTTAAAATATCACTCCATCTCAATTACTGTAATAATGATTGCTGTAATAAAATACCCTGGCCATCAGTAAAGTTGTATTAATTTAAGCTAGCTGAGGGTCTGATGGTTAAATTTTAAAATGGCCAAAGATTTTAGGTTTTGTCCTTTCTTTCTTTGCCAGTATGATTAAAAAAAAAATATCTTGTAATTCATAGTAATATAAAATGCAAGGAAACCATTCACCGTCAATTCTAATTAGTTATCTATGTACTGGTCTTTCTATTGTCCATGTTTTTTTAGACTATAAAGTAATTGTAATTTCCTT
>JAAGNO010004956.1:0-17120 GCA_033439905.1 Ceryle rudis
AAATTCCTTTGCTTTTAATTCAGGCTGGTGCTGGATGATACATGATGAGCTTTTGCCCTTAGCTATCTCAGAGTTTTCAAACTTGGAGCCAGCTCGTTTCTGTTCTCACTGTAACTCAGCCTGACTCGTACACTTTCTGTCTCCAGAAGAGACTGTGGGATAACAGGTTCTAGAAAAAATCTTCTCATCACTGTAACCCCAATTTAAAAGGAATATGAATTTCATATTCTTTCCAATCTCCACACGTATTGAAAAGGATATTTTAGAAGGGACATTTTGTTTTGCTGTGTTTTGTTTGGCTTTTTTTTTTGTTTTTCTTTTAGTTTCAAGCACCATTAAGAAGCCTCCTGAGGTTTTGCCTCATCTCCCTGTGTAGATAATGTTGGGGGATTTTTTTTATCAGAACCGTTGTGTCTTTCTATGACTGATGTATTTATCTCTTGAAACGTGATTAGGAAACTACAGACTATATTCTTTCCTTTAAAACAGTTAATATTTTCCTTTAAGAAGTCCCTTGACTCTCACATAATACTCTAAATCTCTTTTTTAAATAGGCATGCTTTTTCTTCTTCTATTAGATAACTACTTCACCTTCTTCAGATACCAGTGTTTCAGTATGAAAAAGGCAAATTCATTTGGAGCATTTGCTTGCTCCTATTCTTGTGTAGCTTTTCCTGACTGCTTTCCTTGTTTCCAATCTTTTTTGCACAGATAGAAATTCACCAACAGTATTTAAGTTCAAAACAAAATAAGCTCTAGGAGGGAAGAGTTTTCTTTTTCTTAGGCAACATGTAATTATCCACTCCTCATTTCATATTTGTTTTCCCATTAGGCTTACAAGGGGCTGCAGCTGTATCTTTCCCTTCAATCTCCCAAAAATATTCCCGTGTTGGATTTGCCTTTGTACCAAACCAATTTAAAGCAATAAATGATCAAATTGCCATATCTGGGAAGTGCATCTCTGTGTTTATCTACCTACACAGGGATAGCTAGTCTGCTGGCAAAGACTCTGCTTTGTACTGACTGTGGTTGAAAGGCTAGTTCTATATCCCACACAGCAGGTACTGAAGTACATTGATTTTGGCCTCGGGAAGTAGTGAGGTTGTAGGAGTGATGTTTTGGATTCCCCTTGCTGCGTAGCAAGATGAAGTACAGAGACAAGCTGCTAGGGAGGTTGCATGTTTACTCAGGATTTCTGCTTAAAGACAGGAACCTTTACACTAACAGACTCAAACTTGATGCAAAAAGGATTTTGCCAATGCTGCAAAAACATTTGTTTTCAAATCCTGTTTTGACATACTGAAACAATCCTATAATCTCTGCATTTTTATAAGGAAAATTTACTATTTTATTATTTCTTTCTGCAGCCTAAACAGAACAATTTGAAAGACTAACTTTGAACAAAACCATGAAATCTTCCTTGTTTAATTCAGTATTCAAAGTGAGCAGGGGCAAAAGATTCTCACCCTTCTTATAGTTAAAGCAGCAGACTGGAGAAAACGATCTCATGCTCACTTTGAATACTGGAAGAAATGTGAAAGTATGAAGTGGCCACAGTGACCTTTCTCTGTACAATTAGTCAAGTTTGTTTTAGCTAAACCCACTCCCTCTTCCTGAAAGAAAACCCTTTGGAAAATGGGGTTGTATTTCCTTGATGTAAGCCTGAGCAGGACCAACAGTGCTACCTTCTAAAGCTTTCCATGGAAGCCTCGCAGCAGGCAAAGCATTAGACTCTGACTATAGTCAGCCTCTTTCAAAATAAGCATGGTAAAAACATTTGAAAAAAATTTCACTGGTCAGAAATGTGAACCCAAATACATAAATCTGCCTCCAGTTATCAATTCAGCATCTTTATTTATAAGAAAAAGATGGAAAGTTTCAGGAAGAGCATCATTCACAATGTCTTTAGGTTCTGTGGATAATCAGCCTCAAAGGAAGCCCTGTAAACTCGGTGATCTTTCTACCTACTGGATTTAGGTTTGTTTTAGACCTTTGGCTATATCCTGGTGCCACTGAGCCGAGATACTGCTAAAAAGTCCCCTGGGCTTCCCGTGTACTGTATGTACCACAATAGATGGACAAACCCACACATTATCCCTTGAGTATTCTCTTAAAATTCTGAACTGGTAGAGAAAATACTGTTAGATTTCCATTAGCACTTTGAAAAAGAATGATTCCTCTCCCATTATCACCTTGATAAATCTCTTTAAGATCCATGTTCTTGCCCTTCCAGGATTCTCAGAAGAACACTATAAGACAAATGGCTTTCATGAATCATCTCTTATTGACAGGACTGTCTGTCTGTGTGTTGAGGAGATAAGGTCTTTTTATCTGGCTTTTAAAACTGGTTGTGGACTGAATGCATGCAGCAAAAATTTACAGAATATTCTTTTTCTACTGCTTTAATATGCACATATACAACCAAATAAAACTAACCATGGAAAGACGATTTACTTAACACTATAGTTTACAAATCTGGGCTACAGACTTTGTCTTAATACCACAAAGCCTCTCCTAAAGATAGACGTGAGTCTCAGTTCCTTCAACCATATTACACCACTGATGAAATCAGCCTTTTTCCTGTGGTGTTGCTGACATGGTTGACATAGTGTTCCAAATGATTCGGTCCAAGTCTGTGAGGATGACTCCAAGAGCAGGGCAGGCAGGTCCGTTGTGTTTCACCAGAAAGCCTTGGCTCCTGTTGGCACACTGGCCACGTTCGTGTGTGCTACACCAAAAGCTGTGTTACACCATCAGGTTTATCTGTGCCAGCCCCATAATGCTCAGTTATTTGTGTTCATGAGAAGATACAAAAAAATTTAAAAAATTAATTGTGAAAAAAACCCATTAATGTGACTTCATTTGAAACTTTACTGATTCCCGGAGACTTTGTCACACAGCTATGGATTCCAGACAAAGAATAAACAAGCCCTGTAAAGATCAGAGAAAAATCTGCTCTGCCTGTTTGTTTAAATGATCATTGGGAAGAGGATTTCCATTTTATAATCTTTATTCCAGTCACTACCATGAAATCATAATAATAGCTAAAGCATCAGCAACCATATGTGACTCATTAAGCAAAGCAAACACAGAGCTTGTTGTGAACCCCGAGTGCAGAATCCACAGTAATTAGATTTGGATCAGTTTTTTCAGGAAATACTTTTGCATGGCAGAAATCTACCCAGGCAGTTGCTTTGCAAAATCCTGATTTGTAACTGGTTAGGATAAAAGGAGAGTTTGAGTAACAACATTTCTTGCTCATACGGTCAGCTGGGTCTTACTTATCTAGAACTGGGACAGCAATTTTTCTGGCTTAGCTTGAAAGAAGAACTTAAAAGTGATGGGTCATTGAATGTTGGCTTTAATAAGAGGGACTGAAAACAGTTTGTGGTTTAAAGTTCGGTATTGGGCAGGAGAAAGATTCAGGGTGAGATTATGATTACTGTATTTCAGGAAAAGGCTTCTAAACTGATGTAAAGTTTTGGAAGAAAAGGCAAGGCAAAAAGGAGGTGTCAGGCTTGATTTGGGTCAAGAAGACAATAGGATGGGTATAATGTGGGGTTTTTTTTTAGAAATAAATTTTTAAATGATCCATATCCCTTGAACATTGGGTCTGGAGCTATGGAAGATGAGAGACATGGCAATATCTGGTGAATAATTTGTTTCTAATATTAGGCAGTTGTTAACTTTCCAAATTCAGGAATGTCTTACTGGATGGATGGATGGATGGATGGAGGACAGTCATCTTGTGGCAAGTGTTCAGGCTTAGCATCATCTATCAGGGGTTTAGATAATTTATAAACAGTACCTTGAGTCTCTAAAGTGAGATTTCTCCTTTCAGACTCAGATGTCTATAACTATACCTGTAATCATTGCCTGCCTCATATTTCTCACCAGGAGGAGTATAGGTATGCTAAGAGCAGATTTGAGTTATCTAAGCAAAGCATATCTCACCCCAGGAGTGCTTGTTGCTTTCCTTTGACAGCAACAAGGAACTGTATGTCTGGCTAAAATTGTCATTACATCCCCTGCTCTGTAAATTCCTGATGTTAGCGAAGATGAATTCCACTCCTAGAAGGTATAGAAAGGAAGAAGAGACTTGCTCTGGCAGCAATCTTCTTATACAAAAAGAAATCATGAAGAGGCAAATCTAGGTGGAAAAGACAAAAGGAAGGATGATGTGCCACAGGTGAAGGATTGCTGGGTAATTCCTGGAGGTTTTCAGTTAATGGAATTGCAGTTTAATTAAACCTCATCATTCATAGCTTGCGTTGCTTGCTTGTCTTGAACAGTAAATAGAAGAGGGAGGCAAACAGTACAAACTCTTAACAGGTAAGGGGTCTATTCATTGTGCAGTAAGGTGGTTGGGTTGGGGAGGAAAGGGGGATTCTTACCGTGGCTGGTCTCAAGGAATAGGAATGGGATGGATAGGAGAGCATTTGTTTGAAAGTACAAAGGAAAGACTCAAAACCTTCTTAAAATTTGATCCACGCTGGCATACTGAGGCAGGTTTGGGTTAGAGCACTGTCAATACAGGGTATATCTGACACTACAAATGTCACCCTTCGGGCTCATTAATTTGAGGAGACATTAAAATCTGGGGTCTAAATGAGAAGGTTCATATATGAGTCAAAGCAAAGCAGGTTAGAGGACCACAAACCAAACTGGCTAAAAACAATGACTGAAATTTTTAAAACTGCTTTTTCCAACGTTTGCACTGGAAAACCAAAGTGTGCATTGTCAGACTGTTATCTGCCTAACCTGTGTTTGAGTAAAAGGAATCTTCTTTCATTTTTTACTGCTCTTACCATACATGCATCAGTCCGCTAACCTACTTGTGTAGCTCTGGTGCTGTTTGAAGAATAAATAGTGTATCTGATCTCTGAGCCCAGGCTGAATGGCATGAGAAAGGCGAGTAAGTAGGGACAGAGAGAACCTGCTTTTCACCACTGTTGCAATGATCAGAAGGTTTTGCCCAAATAGATGTCTAGTTAAAAAATGAAGAAATTGTTCTCCTACCTGTGTCCTTTAGCTGGTTCCACCTCTTTCTGAAGGGCAGAGAAGGCTGGATGTAGCAGAGATATTAAATAACCATGGATGTATTCTGGAAATAATTACCATTCTGGGCTCAGTGTGTAATATTGTATATTGCCTTATACTCACCATACAATACACTTCAGTAACAGTGGTTGCATTTATTATTTTTTTTTTTTTACTGTGATAGTCAATCCACTTTTGCTCAAAGTACTTGCATATTTTTAACCTATCAACAATGGAGACTAACTTAGTCAACATTCAGTCACCTCATGTAGGATTCTTAAATGTCACAGTTTGTTATTACATGGATTAAAAATCACAGTATAATCGTGAAGTGCTTATCAGAGCTCTTAGGTTCACAAAAGATATAACATGAAATCCAGGATGTGAAAGGCCAGAGAGCTTTCCAAATCTTTCAGCATTGTTTGAAAGGTGTGTAATGTTTATACCATGATCTTGTGATAATGTAGCAGGAAGAGACTGTCTCTATTGTTCATATATCTAATATTCTTGCATCCTTCCTTGCAGAATAGGAGCATGCCAAGTATAACTCTAAGTGAATTGCAGCTGTACTTGACATGGTGGAATGAAAGACCTATTTTCCCTGATTCTCAGAGGTGACAGTATTGATGTTTTGTTTTTATCATGAAACAAAGCATGCAGTTTCAAGGATGCTCAAATGCTGCTGCCTTTAAAATAAAGTGCATTTCAAATGCTCTGAGGGGGTCATTCGAAAAGCTCATTTTCCGAAATAGGAAGGAGCAAGAAATATGTGCTCCAGGCACATGATGAAAACAAAGTACACCAGAGGTAGTTTAATGCAATGGAATAGAACCTTATTTGAAGTCAATTGACATACACACTGATTTACTGCAATGCATGCCCTGGCCTAGCATTATTACTTGGATTACATTGGTCCCCTGGTGAACTGATGTTGAAGGAATTTGCACAGTATTTAACTCCTTAATCCACAGGTTGCTAAACAGATGCTAGGAAGCTGTTTTATCTTTGATGTGCTTGGGTATCAAGCAAGAACCCCAATGTATAGCGGATCACAACTTCTTAGAATTGCAGATTTTCACATCTAATACTCCTGAGATGTGCAACACAGTTTCTGAACTCTTATCTTATAGCAGAGTTAAGTAACTCCCTGTGCTGAATCTGATGCTTCTAATCTCTGACAGTATCCTGTAGCATACTGGGATACGTACTTCAGGTTCATTCTGCACATTGCCTGTGCTGAATCCATGATGAAACCATGAATGATGAGTGAGAAATAGAGAGGGGAGCATCAACGCTGCAAGGCACGGTACGGTGTTGCTGTGCGCAGTCCTGGTGTGAGAGAAAGATGCTCTGATTGAGGTTGCAACTTCTGAATCCAAATATCGAAACTCATTGTGAGCTTAAAACTCCTATCTCTCAGCTTGCTTCATTTAGCAGGACTGCACTGAGAGTGATAAGAGAGTTCTTATATAATTTAAGTGTTGATATACAGTACAGGAGATGAGGTAAAGGAAGAAGAGGAGCTCTGTTCCTTTCTTGAGTTTCTCTATCCAAGACTGAGGAGGCAAAGGCAGTAGCCAAACTAGAAATAGATGTTTAAGAAAGGCAAGTAATTGACTGTTAGCCTTCAAAAAGAGATTTGCTGTGATTTTATTATCTCTACTATTTCAGCATATAATAGAATTTAATGTTGGAAGCCAGGTATCATGTATCTTATACTGATAACTATTTAAATTAGTCTCCAGATTAATGTTTATGTAATACCTTCGTTGCAAGGGTGTTTTTCAGACAGATATGAGGTTATCTTACTGAACAAATAAACTTGTCCTTGTGAGAAAAATAGACTTTACTGAACTGGGTAATAGACCCAGAAAGATAGCTACTAATGTAAAGTGTCTCTCAGGCTGATTTCTTTTTTTTTTTTTTTTTTTAATATATCACTGAAAGCAAGGACTTTGTTAGGCATATCTGAAGCTCACAGTTGAGCTGTCATGACATGGATATTCTTTATTAAAGTATTTCAGAAGGCCAAGCCAATATCTATTTTCTGCAAACAATTTCTGACCATTGACAGAAGATGCCTGAACGCTTACCCCTTACAGGATAACCACTGCATGAAAGAAATCCTTAGCCTTTGAGTCATCCCGAATACACCTCAACATAGCTGATTCTTTTCTCATACTGCCCCATTTTACTTAAGTATTTCAGATGTTGTGAAGCTCTTTTTCAACAAAACAGTGACACCCTCAGCCCCCCTTTCACCACCACCCTCTTCCCAACTGAACATTTTCAGAAAGAATCACTCTGTTCACAATACAGATTAATCTGAATTTTCTCAATCGTTGGAAAATACTTTATTCACTCAGTTTGTCCTGGGATTTGTTTCACCTTCTGCCCTCAATACCACACAAGGACTATTAATTCCTTTTTAGCACTAATGTGTGGGCAAGCTGCTAGTGTTGGGGACAAAGCAAACTGCCCTTTCTATAGTGAGGCTACTTGGAGGGTTTGGAGCCTTCCCACAAATTTCCTTTTTGTATTTACCAGGAGCAGGAAATTTCCCAGCTTTGCCGGAAATCAACCCCAGGCAGGTTCCAGCTTGGCATATATGTTTACTGTTATTATGTTCATGTTAGGGAAGTATCAGATTGGAGGACACTAAAATACTGTTGAGAGCTGGCAGCAGTCACATTTCCTAGCACAACAATAACATTAACACAGATTTTGCAAAAAGGAGCTAAGTCACACACACAGGATTTAATTTTGTTTGGTTGTGAGATATAAAAGCTGAGAAGGATGCCAGTGAAAACCTGTTATAACTTCTGGGGGAAGATGATGAAACTACTGCAGGCTGGTGGTGCTTTTATTGTCCACTGTTCTCACAGCACTCGTGTGAACTTGACAAAGCAAATGTGGAAGGATATTGGCAGGCTCTCACCAGAAGGGCTGTGGTGTTTCATATTTTCTTTCTTCATCTTTTCTTCTGTACTGAAAATGCAGAGTAAGATGGGGCATCCACAAATCTAAGCTACACGTTGAAAATGATACAACATTATATGCAATAGCCTTTCATCTGTGGATTTTATTTTCAGGAAAGAAAAAATTATTAGAGATGAAAGTGTTTTGGATGAAAGATCAAAGATAGAAGGAACGAATTAAATAAATACAGTGCCTGGAGCCTGTTGGCTTCATTCAACATACCATGGACAAGAAATTTACTAGTGGTTTTGTGAACTGAGCTGGCATCTTTGACAGTTTTCTCTTTTGTTCAATCAATGAGTAGACATGTTATGTCACACGCTTTGGAAAATGCATGGGATTTCTCCAGGCTAAATTTGGTGTACGTAATAAATCTGTCATCAGCTTTCAGTGGTGGATCTGCCTGCTCAAGATCTGAATCTTTTTACCTCCTTCTGTTGACTCTAGAGGCTGCTGAGAGGGACATTAGTCTCCTGTTTGAAATTGTTAGTTATTCTGGGACTTGTTTCCTTCAGATAGAGGGATTGATGTGTGTATGAGCTGATCTTTCAACACTGCCACTGTCTTAAAGCCAAAAAATGCCGTTGTACGGCCTTGCTCTCAAATACCGCTGATCACACTGTGCCAGTTCCAAGAGTGACTGCTTTTGACCGGTTACTGACAGTCCTGGAAAAGTTTCTAACAAGGCTGTTTTGGATTTTATTTTATTTTTGAGATTAATTTTTTTTTTTTTAAGTACTGCTGGAAAGTTCACCTTCAGCTAGCTTGCTTTATCTGATAACTCTGAAAGAGCTGGCACCACATCAGCATCCATAAACAGATGCACTTTAGACAAGCTTGGTCTGGTGATAACACTGTTTACAGTAATACTCCAGAGAGGAAGAAAGGCCAAAACCCAGTCAGATTCAGAACAGTATTTTCAGATGTTGTCTTTCAGGCCCAGGACATAGAGCAGGATGCTTTAGGACAGACTGGCTGCCAACTACTAAAGCTCACAGCCTTGGTGCTAAAATGTACCAATTTAGCTGTCACCAATACTGTCTGAACCCTCTGTCGCTGCAAGTACTGAGGTGAAAATTTAACAGAAACCCTGATTTCAAGGGTTAAGCTTTTTTCATTTTGTAGCTTGGGGTATTACCTAAGGCTCTTCTGAATTAGGATAAGGTTGACCAAAAGAGATCGTTGTCTGTCCTACATTGTGTATGGTTTCCAGTGCACGAATGTTTAGATGGAAAATCTTTTAGACAAACACAGTTAATCTTGGTTCTGTTTCTGGGATTCTTGAAATGCTTGAAGAAATTGAAAAGCTAGCCCAAAGCATTACCAAATTTCCCCTGTGAGAGAGAGAAATTGTGAAGTGTGACTGCCTCTGGGCTCTTGGGACCATGTCTCTGAACAAGAGGCTCACCAGGACCACACTGGCCGTAAGGAGGGCTTGTGTCCTCTTGCTCTTTGGCCTTGGTGATGGTCCCCGGGGTGTTCAGAGCTACTCTTAATTACCCTACAGGACTAAGTTACTCTGAAGTATCCCTAATGAAAAGTGGATGAGGAAAAAACCAGCTTTAATATCCTGCCTGTTTAACCTCTGATGTTTTTGGATACCTATAGGAGAACCATGGCATAGCTGAGGGTTTGGATTCATTGGTAGAGTTTCTGTTCATCCCCTAAGAGGCACCCAAAATACAGGGTTTTGAAAGGGCTAAGAACAGTGCATATTTCTGGGGGGTTGAAAAGTCAAAGAATATCTCTGTACCCAGAATCTGAAGCAGAATTGAAAACTTAGTGTGGACATAACCTTTTCTACAGAGTGGCCAGTTCTTTAAAATGTGCTTAAACATTTGTTTTAAAAATGTATTATAACATTGATACTTTGTGTGGGTTTTTTCTGCTTTAAAATGATGTCTTATTTAGAGCTTACAATCTAGAATCAGATAGTAAAGTAGGTATGAAGTATCTTACAGTAGTAAAAATGTCTCTTTTGACCTATAATTAATGGCATGTAAAAAAATCAGTTGTGATTCTCTAGTTCTCTATTTTTGTTTTGCAAGAAAACCATTTCTGAAAAGAGAATTTCCCATTGCATTCTGATTCTTACATGGAATATCTAGTTTTATTTTAGGTCTTTCTCCTCCTCTCAAATATTCAGTATTTTTTTTTACCCTAAAGGACAAAAGCTTATTATTTTTTCAGGGCTCTTATTTCAGCCGTTCATTGTCTGCATTGATTCTCATGAAAATGAAGCCGCAATAAGTCTTATGTTAATTTTTCTGTATGTGCAATGTTTTAGGGAAGACTCATATCAATAATCTCCATGGGAATATTTGTTAGAAAATAAAAATATGGGAAAATCACATGATTACTGTGAATTCTCTCTGTAGTAATCACACAATTGTATGCAATTTTGTACATCGTGAAGCTCTTTTCCCACAGGTAGTTATTTCATTTCACAGAGTAGAGGCAGATTTGGCAGTAACAGATGTAAAACTTCTTGACTATGCAATTAGAATAAAATCCTTTTTCCTTGAAATTATGCCAGTTTACAATACTGTGAGTAGAGGAAAGAAAAAATTATCAGAGTGCTGTAAAAAAAAAAAAAAAAAAAGAGGTCTGAGAGGGAAATAAACTAATGAAACACATAATTAACTCTACCTGGACACCACTTTTTTTATTGGAGTCATGTATTATCCTATTACTCCTCAGTTTCTGTATCTTCCTCAGGAAAAACCATTCTTGACTAAATCCTTCCAACTTTGTCCTGTTACGATGCTTCTGGAGGGAGCATTGTTTAATTGAGATATAAGTAATTCAGGACATCATTAAAAATGTTGAGATTAGATATCATTGTGAGTAAGACATATGCTCTGACTTTTAAACGCTATTAGAGTGGGATCCAGAAAGCAAAGGTATCATGGGGGAAAAACAGCTATGGGGTTTGTAACCAAAAGTATTTGGGAAGCGTGCAGGAAACGTTGTGTAAAATCTGATTAGGAAGGACAGCAGAGAGAAGGGATTCAGAAGGGAGATGGGAAGATTTCACAGCTAAATTAATATATGCCCAAGTGTAAGAGTGGCCATCTGTCAACTCCTCCCGAACCTGTACCCTCAGGAGAAAAGAAGTAATGGTTTAGATGCAGAAGAGATGAGCAAAAATAATCAAACACTTAAAAAATAGAAAGAGGATAAGGTAAATTAGAAAGGCTCCAGAAAGTTTTGCTAAAGTTTGGGAAACAGCAATGAAACTGGAGAAGAACAGAAAGGCTGTTGTAAAGGATAAAAGGTTGATAAGGTATTTGTAAGCAGGTGGCATTTCACAGACTTCTGTTCAGACACCTCTACCAAAGCTGCAGGGCCATCTCTCCAGCTGCTGTTGTATGAAAAGAAAATGAAAGAAAAGGTGTTGTGCACTATTGTTCCCAGACCCTGACGTGATCTTGAACTGCAGAATCACTAGGAATTCAGAGTAGAAAGACCTGGTGCCAGTTCTGTTCCTCACTCGTATTTGTGGTGGTCACATGTATATCTGTGTGGCTTTGAACACAAGCTCAGAGTGGTGAAGGGAGTGAGTATGGGTTTGAGGAAGTGCCTAAAGTTAAGCATCCTTTGAGTTGGTGTGGTGAAGGAGTCTAAGCAAACATGGAGAAACTGAAACTTTTTTTTTTTTTTGTGAAGTAATGTCTGAGGTTCAGCATCTTACTGTTTGGAGGGAAAACAGCAGCAAAACCTCCAGTACTTGCACATGAGCTTCTATAAGCAGCAAAGAATATACAGCTGGTCACGTCACACACAGAGAACAAAGGACAGTCATTGCTGTTAAAACGAACATCAGAAAATACAGATACAATGCTCTCTGCAGCCATATCTACCAGGATAAGTGTAGAAATGCCACTACCTGTGATAGGACCTTGACAAAACCTAGGCATAAATTTTAGAAGGAAATGGGTCTGCACTATAAGGAAGGGCACAGGTTATGTTTAATAAAGAAAGGAATCAAATTTCTATCTTTCCAGTTTAAATTGCCCTAGTTCTTTAACTTGTAAATCAGTATTTTCTTTACATATTTATAGCATTAAAATGGGAATAAGGTTCTATAATAGATTAAATACATTTATTTTCATTCCTGAGGTTATTTTTGATTTAAATATTAGCTGTCTGATTTATTAACAGAAGACATGTAAAGATCATTTACTTTTAATGGAAGAATACCCAGATCTGATTATCACATAAATTGTTCTTGAAATAAAATGGGTTAAAAGAAACAGGCACTTGTCAGACCAGTCCTATTGCTGGTAGTAACTTCAATCAGCCCATTGCTTTTGTTCTCCAGTTGTTTCTTTTACCTGGGGGATATCACTTATTACCAAGTTTATCTTTGTAGGGCTAAATTGCTGCTGGTTTTAGTACAGTTATCCTGAAGTAGTTAAGTCAGTAAAAGAAGTAGTTAAAAGAGAAAAAAAAAAAAGTCACTAAAGTGAGTAAAACCATCTTAATAATTCACAGCTAGACAGAGAGTAATAAAATGTATTCTGATTATTATGTTTTCTGATATGAGGACACTTTGGCATTTATTTCACTGTTTTCATATGGAAGGATATTAGAAGAGATTGTACAGCCAGCGGGGTTACTATTCATAGATACCCTTGTAAGCTTCCAGTCATCACAACCAATAGCCCTGGAGAATGGAAAATTCATGAGATGGTAAAAGTAATATAAAGATGTAAATCGATATTTTGCCTTTCATCCCTGGGTCAGAGCTGGTTCAGGTGGGGACCATTCCAGAAAAAATTAGAAATACATACTGTATGTGTTGTAATTATCATCTTGAATTTTTAAAGCTTGTGCAAGATGGGCCTATGGGTTAATATCTAGTTATCAGTAGTAGGATGTCAGCACAGCTGGTTCTATGTGGGCTCAGTAGGAAGTGATACGTGCTTTTGGTTGCCCCCATCTTCCACAAGTTCCAAGTGTCTGGCTGGTTTCAGCTCTTCCTCCTTCCCTGCCTTTCTTGTGTAAGCTTCTTTTCTCCCAATCCTTTGGTTGTCATTTCAGGGCTGGGGAACTGGAGTAGAAAGCAGTGCAAAAAGGGAAAAAAAAGATGGAATCCTACCAAGCCTGTTTGTATTGTTAATGGGTTTGCTTTAGTGTTTGTATTTTAGTTGAGATGGTTAGTTAGAAAAGTTGTTGATTAACACATGCATGTGTTTGAATGAAGGATTAAGTCAAGGTTATCAGTGACTAAATGCAACATTAGTTTCTGGACAAAATGGTTTTGTAATGAAAAATATCAATAGAAGCAAAAATTCCTTTGACAAATCATTGTTCAACTTCCCCTTTTGTTCTGCTTGTGACAGCAGTAAAGAGGTTGAATGGTGTAAATGATTGAGAGACAGCAGAGAGGACTTTGCTGAGTGACTGAAGAATTAACTACTCCGAAAATGAATCGGAAGTTTAATATAATGATTTCTGAATGATTTTGTACCATTTCATGCAAGCTTTTCCCCCCAAAAAAATCTTTCTTCAGTCTTTTTTTGGTGGCATATAGTAAACCATCTGAAACATCAGACCTGAGCAAACAAAAGTAAAACTTTACATTCATTTTAAGGCCTTCTCATGCAATTCTCTTTTTTGCAGTACAACTGGGAATACAATATTTGTGGATAAAGAATACTGAGCTCAATAAGAATCATAGAATGCGTTGAACTCAGAAGCTTTCAAAACTACAAGCAGTATTTCAAGTCTCCATGTTTTGTTCATTCAAAGTCATGACATAACTATATAATTCCACAATGGTAAAATGCAACATTTACTATGTGTTTTGTTTAGTTTTAAAGAGACAGGTGAAATGAAGCAAATAACAGGTTGATTCTTTGATATAGGAGTTGCTCTTGCCCCAGTGAGGTGAGAACATTTTTAGTACAGTGTACAACACTGCAAATAATTGATAATGTGCCAGAAAAAAAACCCCAAGATTTATGTAATCTTTTAGTCAATAAGACTTTTAATCAGAAGGGGTTTGTGTAATATTAGAAATAGATTCCTCAGCATACTCTTTTCATGTGAAACTGTTGCAATAGCAAAATGCAAAGCTAATCAAGATGAAAGGCAACTTGTAGAAGTACAGAACCTTGTGATAAATGTCTTTTTAGAGAGCCAGGTGTAAGTTTTCTTGCTTCTATAGCTGTGGGTTTCCACTAATAAGTGCCATACCAGAAGCCTGCAACAGTAGTTTGAATAATGTGCATTGATCATAACAGACTGTAGACTTCCTCAGGCCCCTTTTTCCCTCCCTCTCACTTTTTCACTTCCTATGTGTTAATCTGACATAATTAATTGCAATTGGGAGAGCTGTCAGTATTTTATCAGCTGCAGATTTATAGAGTGGGTAAGATGTTGATTATTAAGAAGGTGCTCCTGATAACTCTTGAGCGTTAGATATTGCTGGGGCTGGAGGTTTGTTTTGGGGTTTTTTTGGGTTTGTGTTTTGGGGTTTTTGGCGGTTGTTTTTGTTTGGGTGTGTTTTTTTTTTTTAAGAGTTAGAAATAAGAAGGATCAGGAGACATAAATGCAGCTGTACAGACACAGAATGGTTGAGGCTGGAAGGCACCTCTGGAAGTTAGCTGGTCCAACCCCCTGCTCAAGCAGGGCTGCTTAGAAGTGGTTGCCCAGGACTGTGTCCAGATGGCTTTTGAATATCACCCGGGATGGAGATATGGAGCAGTAACACAGTACATTGAGCCCATACCTGAGGATATATGTGGGAGAAAGATTACCTATGTTTAGCCAAATAAATCACACGTTCAACCCTAAAATTAATATTTTTCAGATAACCTGGCAATACTGTTTAGGAGTTAAATAAATTTAAAAGTGCTGCTTTTGTCTAATCTCCCCTTCCTGTCTACCCAATTAAGAAAAAAACCAACCCAACCAACAAGTGAATAAATTGACCTTTTGCAAGTATTCCCAAGGTATTCCCAAGCTTTAGAAATGAAATGTAAATAAATACTTTTAATGCAAGAGGCTGTAAACATATTTGATTCTTAATTAGTTTGTTAGGGTGACAGACAAGTATTGAATGGCAGAGAATAAAACCTCGAAAGGGAAAGGGCCAGACAAATTCTAAGATACTTGGAGGGCTTTTTTTTTTTTGGCTTAGAGGGATATTTTTTTGCTTGTCCAAAAGCAAAAGACAGGGCTTACTCTTACCCCCAAGCTGTGTTAGCTACCTAAAGCAGACATTGTGTCTTTGCATCAATATATATTATTTCCAGTTGATGTCAATAGCATGAAGTGAGTATAGAGCTGTGGAGTCTTTTGGTTTTGTTTGGGTTTGTTGGTTTTTAATGGTTTGGGTTTTTGTTTGTGTTGTTTGTTTGCTTGTTTGTTTTCACAGGGTGTCTTTCCCCATAGAATGTTGTTCTACCCTGAGCCTGGTAATATCCACATCCTTCTCATATGTGTACCCCTCTGGGCCCTTCTCACTTTCTCAATGAACTTCAAGAAGACATGCATGGAGGCAAGAACAAAGCAGCCGGTGTATTTTAGAGGGCGGGAGGTAACAACAGCACAGGAAAACAGTGACAAAATAGAGAGCAGGGAACCCTGCAGGTGGGGATTCCTCCCACAATAGTTCGAGGCTAATACACTCTTCCCCCTTATTCAAGACACAAAACTTCTTAGTAGGAAAAGACTCATCCTCCTCAAAATTGTGAGTACATATCAGGCTGGAGAAGGTAACTCATCTGCCTGAGGATGTGGGATGGAAGCTTTGCCCCAGCTGTCTTTAAGGGTTTCTGAACGACGTGGTCTGGAATGCACTTACAGTGCTGCCACAGAAGCCATGCTGAGGTCTCAGTTCCCTACTAAAATGATCAGTCTCTGCACCCATTTTCCTCAGGTGTTTCCATCAAATAATGGCTTCAGCCACGTTGATTACACAGATTTGAGACTGAAAGTTGGTGAAAAAAATCTCTTAATCAGTGCCCTTGTTTCACTCAGTGCTGTGAGGGGGTGGGAGGGGGAGAACTTGAGGGCAAATCATCATCCTGCCATCCTCTCGCGTGTGCTGCTCAAGAGAGCCCTGCACTGCCTCCCACCGTCACCTCTCCAAGCAGAGGATTTCTTCCAGGCTTAAACTCCCGGAGACACGCCAGGTGAGGCGAGCTGGCGTTATTTGGTAATTGCAATGGGGTGTGTGATGAGGTGGGGATCCCCGCGTCCAGGTAAGCAGGGGGAGAGGTGGGCAACGGAGTTGTACGAATGGGGAAGGACAGGGAAGGTCATGAGCTTGGAGAGCCCTGTATTGCTAGACCTGTGTGGGAGGCAGTGGGAGCATCCGGAGGGGGGGGTGGTGGTGTTGCTGGGAAGAACATCAGGTCGGGATAGAATGCAGAAGGGTGCACTGGCACTCCCGGGTGCAGTTTGAAGTTGTTCTGGCTGCTTTCTGCCAAGCAAGAGAATGGATTGATTGCACTGACTAATTATTTTGCACGTTGGTTTAATTTCCCCCTCTTCATTTCCCCCCCCCTCCATACATACACACCACTCTTCGGCTGCCCCCTAAAAGACAGACATCTAGGGAAGGCAATAAACGATCTCTACCTGAGCAGGGCAGACGGGGAGAAGCGGCACTAACCACTCCCAGCGGAGGGGCGGCACAGACGGATGAGGCAGATGGGTGGCGTAGGCGGGGGAGAGCCCCAGACGGAGCCCCCCACCCCGCTGGGCAGCCTGCAGGCAACCCTGCCCTCTCCAGGAAGGCTCTCTCGCCACGCCCGCTCTGGGGCAGCCCTTGGGAAGAGGGTGCAGGGGCACTCGCCCAGCTCCGGCCGAGAACGGGGCGCGCCAAAAAAAAAAAAAAAACCCAAACCACCCAACCATCAAATCCAAACCTACAGGAGGCACAGCAGCGTGGGAAGAGGGGGAGGGAAGACGGAGAGGACAACGCAACTCACATGCCAACCTGGCAGCAGGCTTTTCCTCCAGGAAGCGAATCCCCGGCGCTCCCGGGGAGCTCTGCCCCAGCAGCGCCCAGGGGCTAAGGATGAGGCGCCGCCTCGACCGCGCCGGCGGCGGCTGCAGCGGCCGCCGCAGCACCACGGACAGCG
>JAAGNO010004957.1:0-18673 GCA_033439905.1 Ceryle rudis
GTGGAGCAGGCACCGGGGGAGTCCCAGGCTGGGCCCTGCAGCAGATGGGAGCTGTGTTCAGGAGCTGGATTCTGGTACCAGATTCAGGAACATACAGATTGGGATTGAAGGCAGAATGGAGTCTTCCTTGGATGCTCCAAGGAAGGAACTATAAGAGGACCTGAGCCAAGCCAAGCAAAGCTGGCAAAGAGGTCCAAGAGGGGAGAAGAGCCTGGGAGCCCCCAGAGAGAGAGTGGCTATAGACCCTCCAGATCCCTCTGGTTTATACTGAATATGACGTGTATGGGCTGGAATACCTCGTTGGTCAGTCTGGGGTCACTTGCCCTGTCCACTCCTCCCGGCCTTTTGCTTTCCTGCATCTCCAATGTGGTACACAAGATCCAGCAGTGGGCTTGCTCTGCACACCAGTCCTTGGTAGTAACTCTAACCATGGGCTGTTATCACTGCCAGCAGCAGACACTGTCTGTGAAAACAGGTTGCTGACTTCAGACAGTGCAGTTAGTTAGACGAACTGAACTGAAAAGTAAAATCACTGAACAGAATCAGCTCTGTTCTCACCCAAACCAGGACAGAGACATAACCCATCTCTACATAATACTATAGAAATCTACAGTCAGAAATGGACTAAGGAAATGGAAAGTGAAAACCTATATAACAACATGTGTATTTGGTGCTGTTCTCTAGCCCACTGTTTGATCAAATAGCATGCCTTTCCTCCTGTACCTGTATTGCACAGTTCTTGCTGCACACTGTAGGAGTTCTACCACATTAAAATTGATTTTCTCCATCATGTTTTAACATTATTTTATTTTTAAAGCAATTCTCCATGTAACACAGGAACTGAAGACAAGGACAAAAAAGGAGACAGATTACACTCTTGAAATGCCCACAGTTGTCTCAGACAACCTGGAGGCCTGTCTAGGCTTTGAGAAGCTTTATTTTATACTCAGATGAAAACGCTGCTTGAAGCTGGGCAGGAAACAAGCTTCATGAGCCCAAACCACAGATGGCATGCTTGCCTTCACCATACAATTCACCAGGGGTTGAAATCTGGAAGACACGACTTGGAAGAGCCTACAATGTCACTTCCGAAGCACAAGCTGTATTGCCCACAGGCAAAGGCCGACAGGGTCTCAGGGTGCCACGGTACAAAAGGAGCATGTATGCATGAGAGCTTTTATCACTGGCAGACTCTCAGACTTGCAAAGTCAGAGCAATGAAGCCCAAAACATATATATACAGAACAAGCCACAAACTTTCCACCCTGGTGAAAACAACGAGGAAAATCTTTCCGACAGATTCACAGCTGGTTTCAGTCAACAGCCTAAGCATAGCTAATGGGCTGCCTTTATCAGAGAAGCTCTCATAGGGCTCTGGCTGCTACTGAGGGCAGTTTGCCACCATGCAGACCCCTCAACAAAAGTCAGAAAGGACACTGAGTACTGCCTACACGAACTGAGGCATGGGGTAATAGAGACCATCTGCTACAAATTCTGGCCCTACTTGCACCTTTATTAATCCATTCCAGCTCTTAAGACCTTACTGCAGTTAATGTAGCTGCCCTATTAAAGTATCAGAAAGAATGCAAGACTTACCTCTCAAGAATCTTATTCCTTCTTATATCACCTCTCAGAGGTAAATTAAAGGATTTTACTCATGTGAATCCTGTAACACCTGGTCTCAAACGCTCCTGGGTGAAGCACTGGCTTCTCTAGAGCCAGGTTTTTCCTCTTCAGAGAGGTTAAGAGACATTACCATGCTGTAAAAGCAGGACCTTTACCTCCTTTTACAGCATGCACTACTTACTAAAAGACAAAAAAAGTTCAAAAATCCCACATCCATTTATGAAAATTTACATGCTAGGGACTTGGTGAGAAGTTATTCTGTGCATGTCATGTAGTAAGTAAAAAGTACTTCAAATATACATTACTATTTTTCCTCCCAGCGGTTTACAGATTTGTCCTGGGACAATAGAAATTTACAGGGAATGGGGAAGATGTCTGTGATTAAGGCAGCTTTCAGCTCTTCTTCCTACAGATACCCCGTGGATATTGCTGTATTCTTCGGAATCTAAGCTTCCACTCAAAAAACAATGAAGTTTCTAGCCCATCTGGGTTTGCGGAAGCAGAATGTAAACAGATGTACTGTTGTCTTATTTTAGAAGCTATAGCAAGCCAGACTGAAACAATAGCACTAAGAAATGTCAACTGCTCCCATTCATCTCAGTGGGGTGGGGTGTTAACTTTGAAGCCTAATTGTGACCACTTTAAAGCAAACTTTTTAACCGTTTCACTGCTATTTCCACACCAGAAACTCCGAAGTAATGAACTTACCCAGCCTCTGTATCTGTATGCATTACTCCAAGATCTTCCCTTCACTTGAAAAGGACACTGCATTACAATCGAACTAGTTTGAATATTCTTTCACGTAAGAAGTTAGCTAAATTGTTTGTTACTGTCTTTCAAAATTAGGTTAAAAGAAAGTCAAGGGTGAAAGGTTAGCTTCATTGTTGATGCTCTCAAAAGTACAACATGTGGGATTGCATGCTTTTTGCTTTGATCAGGGTGCCGGGATGGCAGTTCATTTCAATAAACTGACAAACAGCTACATACAAAACTGAAAATAATTACTATTCAAATAACCATCAATTAGGAGGAAAAAAAAAAAAAAGAAAGAAATTGAATGACATGCTAACACACACTTTCAACAATAAAAAGGGGAATGAGAGGGGAAAGGGGTCTTCATTCAATTCTTCAGAATTTATGACTGCGTTACCTTAAATCTAAGGTGCATTGGGCCTGGTACTGAGCATACAGAGAAGTTACCCTTCCAATGCTTTTTTTATCCAAGAAGTTGATGTATTCTTCATCAGTAGTTACTCTGAAGTCAGTACATGAATTTTCCTCTGAGACCAACAGTTAAAGACTAGCAGCTCTACACACACATTTTCATGAACATGACTTCAGGTGCTGTGGGAACTCATGCTGAAAATTGTTAGGGTGAGCTACTCTAAGGTTTTAAGCACCCAGAAGCCCAACAGCATGCAGGTGGATTCTGGGTCCCAGAAGCTGTGTTGTTACAGGACACAATGGAGATGCCTGGCCTAGTTTGGTAAAGCAGTTTGTAGCACACCTTCTGGATTTCTGCTCTGCCAGCCCTTCTGCCCATCTCCACTGCAGATGTCTGCCACAGGTCATGGGTGGCACAGGACTGCTGCCGAGAAATATATATACTGTGTTAGTAACTCTTCCCCACTCCCACTTCTACTGTTACATCTGCACTGATGATCCAGCCCCAAGCCTATCTGCTATTTTCATCCTAACTCCACACATACTAGACAGAGAAGTCAACACAAATGCGACCACTGCATTACTCTGTCCATCATTAGTACATCTGCGTTAGGTAACTTAGCTGGCAAATGCTGACACATCTCAAGATGCCCTCAATGCAGCTACAGTCACCAGCTCAGTGGGACTGAAACAGGAAAAGGACTATTGTTCAAGTCAGCTACACGGTAGAGCTAAGAGAATGGCATCACCCAGCAAAAAATAGTAGTGAAAAAGTAGCTGGGATGGGATTAATCTCCCTAGCTCATGGAGCAGCAACTGGAAGAAAGCAAAGTGGAAGGATCTGCATAACTCACACTATATTTACTGCGAGATAACTCCTTGAGCACACATTCTTATTCCTGAATAAAATTGTCTTTACTTGGGAAAGTCTTGAATTGGTAAAAGAGTGCCTACATGTGGTAAGGAATAAGGTTATTTTAGTAAAAGGGGGAAACTTTCCTGTTCACACAATGCCTAGGTGTTTGAGGAAACAAAGCCCTAATTCATGCAGTTCAGGTTCTTTCACTGGCTGCAACAGACAATACTCTGACGTTGCTATTAGCACATTATGAATGCACAATCCTTCCATGTACAACTTTTACTGTAAGCTGGGCATTAGGGTGTTTGGAGTTTGCCCTGACTAATAAAAACACGAGATCCAAACCCCTCTATTACCAAATCAGTGTTTCATAAAACTTGATCTTTAAACAGCAGCAGAAGATTCGTTAAGATGCTCATTATAGAAAAATGGAAATAAACCACTGTTTTCACTTAAACACCTCCAAGCACTGACTTCACACGGGTATGTAAAGACAGGCAGACAGCTTCATTTTCTGTTGACTTCCATCAGCTGCAGCAAGGTGATCAGTTGTCTGCAGAAGGTACTGAGTAAGATCACATATAAGTTCACAGAAGTAAGTGTCTGAGTGCTGTGGAACATGTTTTCTGCAGATGCTCAGAGGTACAGAACAAAGGCAGTTGAAAACAGACTTGGTAAGTTTACAGTTTTACTTTATCACTGTATTAAATTCCCATTCGACAGCAATAAGGCACCACACGCTTGTTATAAAAAGAATAAACAGCCTCATAAAAACTACACTCGCCACTCTGCTTTGCCTCGCATCCCTCTTCTTTTCAACTGCTAACAAGTAAAACAAGCCTCCGACAGCTGGATGTGCCGGTGGTGTCCCTGTCCGGGGCGACGCTGCGGGCTGGAATGCTGACGCTGGCAGGGCTGCCACCGAGTTTACTTAGCACTCATTTCTCTCAGTCTGCTTCAAACCAGAAATGCAGGCAATGAAAACCTATTCAACCTTTGAGAACTTCGGCCGTAGCGCTTAGCAGAGCGGGGCCTTTGCAGGTACATGAAAGAAAGAGGCATTCAGGAGACGCTCCCATTCATGGGCGGTAGAAAGCGAGCCCCCAGCTGTCTCTGGTTACCTTTCATTGGCATGAAAAGGGGGAGGCAGGAGGGGAAGGTTTCAGGAACAAATGAAAAACAAGCTGAGATTCACTGTTCAGCCTCAAAAGAAAAGCTCTGTGAATTTAAGCTAAAGGAGCTTAGTCCCATTTCTTTCAGTTTAGTAATTTATTATAGTGAAGAGAATGAAAAAGCAGTTTCGAGTAGTGGATTAAACATTACCCTGAAAGAGAGGTACAGTGGAAAAATAAAAATATACATCATGAATTTAGCAAGTTTCTCAGGCAAATAAATAGCAAATTAGCAAACAGATGAGAAAGTGTCCCATAATAGTAGGTATCCAAGGATCTCTATGTGAAAACATTTACATCATGATGATAGCTGGACAAACCAGCTGTCACATAAGCATTATTAAGTAGAGAGTATTATATGTAAACACTCACCACCAAAATTAAACCAAGATCTGTTGAGATGCAGGAGAAATGGCTGCAGACAGCTTAGTGTTCCCTTCCTGTGGAAACCAGCCTAGGGCAAGGTGAGGCCATAAAAGTGGCACTGGCAGGAGTGTCACTCCCTGGAAAACCATCAGCAGCAGAGTAAGAGACACACCAGCCAGCAGACAACCCCTGTTCCTCTCAGCCCATGGGGGCAGACAGTCACAACCTTGTTACAAGCTTAAATGGTATGTTTGTAATCCTCCCGTGCCACGGCAGTCTCTGGGCAAGGTGGATGACCAGATTAATTCTGGGTTCACTCCACGCAGTGCCTTAGGAGAGAAGACAGATGGGCCAAAGCTTCACCACAAACATCAGAAAACCCAGAGTCCCCCATGCAACCACGGGCAGTTGTTTCACCACATAGCCACACTGCCTGGTGGGGCACAGCACACGGTCCCAGGACAGCTGCAGGCACCCATTCCACAGTCCATAGCACAGCAACACAAGTTTAGCTGGACTTGTGCGTAAATACCTTGAAATACCTTTATGCCACCTAAATTTAAGTGGGTTTGTGTGACATGAAAAATGATACTAAGTTATTAGCAACTTTAATAATTTTTCAAAGACCAGTATTCTGCATCTAGGTTTTAAGTTTTTGCTACAGTTTTAATTTCATGCCAACACATCTCTTAGAGGTAAGATAGCGAAGCTATGATCTGGATCATAGCATGCTAGCTATTACCTTGATGCACAATAAGATATAGAAAAACAGGAAGGATTTATTTAGAATTCATTTGGCAGTACTGTAGGATTTGCTGTAAGGGAAAATACCCAGGAGTTTATATAATTCCTTAAATCTTTAAAGAGATGAAATGGATAATTTAGAAAAAGTTCTTAGAAACACTTAAGAAGAAAAATATTTTAATCATTACAGTAACTTCTTTTTTCTAGATCATTCTTTTAGTCTCTTAATAGATCTCCAAGCTAACAAAGCCTGCCAAATATTTTAATCAGACTACTTCTGATCTGTAATCTCTCTGATATGGATCATATCTTAATAAATCATTTCACAGTCTTGAAGAACCATGAGGAACAAACTATAGCACTTAGAAACAGGGTATACAGTAGCTACTTGGCATTACTGTAGATGACATGAGAGGATAAAAACAATGGTCAGAAATCAGTGTTGATATCTGAATATATTAAAATTGTTTGGTAAGGCCTTGATTTCCATCATTTGTCAAGAAATGCTACTGAAGCTTCCTTAAAAGCTAACATTAAATGTTATGAGAGAATATTATGAGGTGCATTCCACAGAAACCTTAAGGCAACAGAAGTCATCCCACTAACATGAATAGGATTTGGTCAAAACTTGGTGTTCAGCAGTGTAAAATGTACAATGAGGAACAAGAAAAGGCCAGAAGCACAGAATTTTAATCTCAAAATCAGAGGCTGGATTATTCTTTTGTTTCAGGTCTTCTTGCAAGACACACAGTACAGTTTGGACACTACATTAAATAGAGCTAAATTAATCAGTATTAGTCTTATTTTCTTAAAGAACATTTACTGGCACCATCTTTTCATTGTTCTCAGATTTTATGTTGGTGGCAAGTCTTGCAGGTGTTAGGATATTCTAACATGCAGCTTCTAAACATAATTCAACTGTATTCTATTATTAAAACTGCACTTTTTCTTGTGTTTTTGACATAATTCACTGTTCTATGTAACATTCTGCTTTACTGATGTCCCAATACATATGTCTAAGTCAATAACCAGCCTATTTTTCAACTTTCTTTTCTATTTTAACTATTATGGACAAATCTATGGCAGCCCCTTGTAGAGAATGGACACTGAGCCTGAGCCTGCACCTGCACTCCCACACACATAAACAACATTGGCAGAGTGTTTAGGAGAGTCTTCTGGTTCACATTTCTGTTACTGGGCCAAGTTCTGTTCTGTCATGTGCTACTTGACTCCTCCTGTTTTCTCCTTGATACCATGCCCTTTCCTCCTCCTCCTCGCACCATCCCCTTCACAGCAGAAAAAAAGAGCTGGTCCCATTGGGGACAGCGAGAGCCTGTCCAGAGGCTGCTATGAATCTGGTCCCACACTACCACAACAGCCCTATCAATCAACTGAAAAGTTTAGTACTAAATATGCTTAGAAAGCACTAAAGAATTTGAAAGCTTTGCTTCAGATATTATCACCATTAATTACTGATTGCACAGGAAACACACAAGCAGCTTGCTGGGAAGGTTTTATAATCCAGTTCCCAAGGAATTGCAATGAAAAGCCAAGAAAAAAAGGTTAAAAATGATGAAATAAAGCAAGTTATAATCAGTAACATTGCACATACATTGAGTGATAATATTTACACTTCATGAGACGGGGGGTGCTTAAGGGTATTTTGGCAAATATTTTACTTCTTAAGGGCATTTCCATTAGAAGGAGCCCTTGAAATTGAGACAATAGACACGTTTTAGATGAGCATGCAAAGGTAGTTTCAAGAGAGGCACAGAAACAGAGATTAATGAAACTTCAGGTATCATCCATTGCTTATCCAAATGTCTACAGTTTTCTTTGGTTTAGAAATTAAGCTTACAAGAGCATGTAGTATCTGCAATAAACTATTACTACATTTTTACAAATCATGGGGAAATATATCTCCCAGTTTGGGGAAATACTTTTCTTATCTGTACACATTTACACAGCATCACTAAAAATCTAGTATGAATACACTATTTATACTTCATGCTGCTGCCACAGTCTCACAGAACAGACTGAAACTAACTATACACAGAATTAATTCCTATGAAGTAAACATGGGTTACACAAAATATTCCCTTCCCACCACTGACAGCAAATGCCCTACAAATTGCACACTGCATAAAAACAGAACAAAACACTTTGGAAGAGGAAGTGACGGTTATAGCATAATTATTTGATGCTGCAGAGGGAAAAAAAGCATAACTTAACTTGTTAAAAGCATCTGAATTGAACACCTTATTCTTATCACTTATTCCATGTAACAGACCTCAGCCAATTGATCTTTATTTGGATAAGTAACATTGATGACCTCCAAGTCATTATGTTTCCTGCTTTTATCTATCATTATGCACACTGAGGACTGCGAAGTTCTATGAAGTCCTTAGGAAGGAGTTTTATTAACAAGTTTTAAAAACAACCAGAGTATTTCATTTTCAAAGAAGCTACAGTGAACTTTCATGAGAGACTTTGACTGCTTTCAAGTGTTGTGCAAGGTGACACTAGCGGGATCAGTTTCTGGAAAAACACCTGAAAATGCTGTGAATACAAAATGTAAGGTAGGTAACATGGAGGAACTCAGGAGATTCAGGTTGCACACAGGAGTCCGCAAAGCTTTACAGACGTTTTCTAGGTTACATCCAGCAGCTAGAGATGGAAAGCTGTATGGTTTCTATTTATGATTGTTCATAACCACACTGGAAGATAAAAGGACACAGCTATGAAGTACAACAGGATGGAGTTTCAGAAAAATAACTCAACTTTCATATCTCAGCTGGGTCGTACTTATACAACAGGAACAAACAGTTTGTAATTGAATCAGCTGAACTGGTCTCATATAAACAAGAGTTGCTGAAGTTTAAGGGTTTTTTCCTAAATTTCCAATATTCATCTGTAGATTTTTCTAAGAATTTCCTGTTCCTGGGAATTATGAATCTTTCATGAGTCCTCTGATGAACTGTGAGCTCATAACGGGAGATTAGGTGATTGAAATTAATTCCTACATCCAGTTTGGCACTTAATTAGTTTGATTTCAAACACTTAATTGGCTATTAAATGTGCTAAAGGTAAGCTATTCTAAACACTAATTAAACTATTTATAAATTGTTCTAGGATGTTTTAATGTGTTTATATGCCTTGTTCTCAAATGTTTCCAGGATTTTAAGTAGTTCAATTTAATATCCCCAGCAGAGACTAAGCCTAAAGGTAATACATGACCAAAGTCTCGCTCTTCCTGAATGAGTCTAAGACACAGTGCAATATAACTAACACAATTAAATAAGTTCTGTTAAGTGTTATAGGCCAACATATCACAAACCCTGGAGAAGGCTTATAAGTAGAAGACCCAGCTATTCCTCTCAATATCATCCCACAC
The DNA here is from genome assembly GCA_033439905.1 of Ceryle rudis. Lineage (NCBI taxonomy): Eukaryota > Metazoa > Chordata > Aves > Coraciiformes > Cerylidae > Ceryle > Ceryle rudis. The sequence goes on from JAAGNO010004957.1 coordinate 9,325, forward strand.
TTCTGACTAGAGTTTCCAAAACAAACAACAACAACAACAACAACAACAAAAATTCCCCAATCCCCATTTTGCTCAAAAAAACCCCCAAAACTAGTCAAAAATCTTTATAGGAACATGACATGAATGCATTCGTCCATTATTAATGCACCTACCAGACTAAGCAGAATGTCTCTTCATATGAAGTCTCTCCTTTTTTCTTGTCCAGAGTAGCATTATTAATATAAATATTATGGATTGATTTTCTAGATTAAAAAAAAATATGTCAAAGAATTTCAATATTTAAACTAAGTAGTTTTGCTACCTATATTAGTAAAAACTAAGCTATAGTCCCCCAGGTTTTCCTAGAAAAAAATGCATTTTTAAACTCCTGGGGGCAAGGAAAGGGTAGCTGGTGGACAACTGTTCGCAAACAGATTTGGCCTAAAGGTAAGAAGAGAAACAGTGAGGATGTATCCCAGAGGCTCTTCCATTTCCTGTTGCCACTATAGCAAAGAGCAAGAATTGAGACAGTTCCTGTCTGTTGCTGGCTTATATTATATATTCACTGATGCTTCACTGCCTCAGCCTAGGGCTCAGAGAGAGCTTTCTCACCCAGACGTTCTCTATCAGTTATTGCCAGTAAGAAGGCAAAGAGGCAAATCATCGGCAGCACGGCAGTTCTTCCAGCAGTACAGGAGAGAAGTTATGTGTTAATGAGGTGCTAAAAAAGAAATCTCAGGCCACCTGCCCATCCACAGCAAGAAAATCTGTGAGGGGCAGGTAGGCATTTGTTTCCCTAAAAGATTAAGCAGGACACTTTTGTAAATTGAAAAATTTCTGACAGCATCACAGGCCATTTCTGAGAACTGTCTTGCAAATGGCCCATGCTTGTGTTAGCAACCTCTCAGCCTGTGGAAGAGGGTGTCTATGCACAGCCTGCCTATTAGGATGGTCTCTGAGATGCCCTGTCTCCAGGGAATGATCTAATGGGTCATGTGAGTAGAGATGACCATCTCCCCCGTGTGAACATTCCCATTACTAATTGCTGGTAATTACACAGCACTAATGTCTTTTAAAACTACCATACAATACCTTACTTTTTCAGGTGGTAGTCCCAACTGAACAGCAATCCTGTTACTAGTAAGTGGTGTTTGCAAGGAAAATGATAGGTGTTGTCTGTGTTGAGGCCAGGGATGAGTTGCAGGTTTTTGGGGGTTACCTGAGAAGCAGGTACACTTCATCAAAACAGACAGACACTTAAGTACAGACTCTCTATATAGTATCTTATAATTTTGTGTTATAGGGCTTTGTGGTAGCAATACTTAAAAATTTTCAAGATCTAACAGACTCATGTGCATTACAGTCTCTCACCAGCTAGATTTGCATTCATTGTTACTCCTTAATCTGAAACCTCAGGTTTAAATAACTGCCAGCTGATAGTATCAATGTTTGGTTTATGAGTCATTCAGCCAGCATGATTGGCCAAGGAAGAAAAACAGCACCTTTACAAACATCCTAAGGTTTCCGCTGTCATGGGGAGCAGAAGTGGGTAGAGGGCACTGGAAGGATTTGCAGCCTGAACCAAAATATACATCCCGTGCCAGAGGGATGTGCCTGTTAGGCACATGTAAATTTATAAATCACATCATGAAGAGAACATCAGGAAAACAGCTCTAGGACATTAGACCTAATGTTTCAGTATAGCTTCCAGTTTCAGCAAGAAAGTTTCTGCTAACTTGCTTCCTATTTAAATTTGCTCCTTCACATAAACCCTAGATTTAAACATTTATTTTTTCCTCTGTGAGGCTCCAGAAATTTGAAAAGAGTGAAGGGAGAGAGAAACCACCGCTCTACATTTGGCTTTAAACAAAGTAGGGTCATTTAAAGAGGAACTGTCTTCCCTCCCACACACACGTGCTACAGACACTTTTGCTAAAATCAGCAAAGCAACCTACTTGTGGAAAAGCACAGAACTGAGTTGTTCTCATGAATCTTTTTCTTCTCAGCAGAATTCTGCACCATCCCAGAGCCCCTCAGACTCAGCCTTGTTGGGTGCTGAGCACCCCTTCTGGCCACTGTCTCCAACAAAAGCAGTAGAGACAAAATCATGGTTGCAAGACTTGCTCATTGCATAGATATGTAGTATGCTCAGACTGGAATCATCTGGGATGCATTAGGCTGGAAAATCTCTCATCTCTGCTAGTATACCTGCTTTTTATTTGCAGTGACTGTTACTTCAACAAGAGTTATACATTAGACTGCACTGCTGAAATTGTCTGTCAGAATCTGGGTTGGTCACTTTTATCTCAATACTAAAATTAAATATTTCTATGAAAATTGGCCCTGACTTTTGTTGTGCAAAATAAATCAAAAACCATTTGTTTTGTTTAAACTGGTGGATTGCATTTATCAGAAGAGCACATAAGGAGGGGAGTGGAAAATTTTGCATTATGGTACTAGGTGATTCATTACAATTTATCTGTGCTGCAAAATCATTTTCAAGGGTATCATATTCTCTGTATATTAGTAGAGCTTCTAAACCTCATCACAACTTCAACAGTAACAGACCAAAACCAGTATACAAATGCTGATCTCATGTCTTATATTCAGATCCTGGTAGCAACTGTTCAAGTACAAGTATATTTAAATTGAGTGTTTTTCTTATCTGCATCCTTATTCAGAAGTGTGCACCCTGACACTTTTGTGATGCTGGTTATTGTTTAGGGCTTCAGCCTGAGAACAGCAAGATAACAGCTTCTTTCATGAATTTTCCAGTACTCCCTTGCTTCAGTCAAATAAAAAGCATAGGCAGTACTGCATTACTCAAACTTTTGCCATAGACAAAAAAACAGCCCCAGAAAGTTGTCCAGCCTCCCTGTGTGGTCAGCTGGAGTAGGCAGGCCCTTCCCAGAGGCGCTTACTTCCACCATCACCATCCCCACCTCCACAAATTAACATACCTGGGATGAACTGTCCTCTGGACATGCTTATTTATCCCTATTGCCTATAAACAGGGCTTAGGTGACTAGATGCATTGCTCAAGATAGACAGGATGAATCTGTTATTGGAACCTAAGCTTCAGGAGGAAAAAAAAATAAAAGAAAACCAAAACACATTCAGTAAGAATGTAGGTGTCTTTTACTTTAAAAGCAATGGCCATTGTGGGATCATGTGGCCACTGGGAACTCTGCAACTGCCCTGGCTTCCAGCTATTTCTGGTGCAGGATCTGTTGATTTTTGACCTTTTGGAGACCTCTTTGTGTAAGGTAACACTGCTCACTCACTCTCTTCCCCAAGTTACACAGGAGATTGATTAAAGCAGGAAAGTGAAAGCAACAACAGCATTCCATGAGGCAGAGAAGGAGTTAAAGATATGAGGATCAGGAAAGCTGACTTTCTTTAGTAGCTCCTATCATTTCAGTCATTTATTAAAAAAGGATTTCTATTTCTCAAGTAAGGATCTGTACTTCCTCCCTCTTCTGAAGTTATGTATTTCTCTGCCAGACTGCGATGAAAAGGGCCCTCCCATGCCCATTGCAAGCCAACATTGATGTCATCCTATTATTCTTTTTTTACCTTGTGCACATGTTGAGGCTTCTCTGTGGAAGTCTTGCTGAGACACACATCTCATTGTCTCTTGTTCCTTTCTGCTCATGACGCCTTTTTTTAAACGCGTATTTCTTTTGCACATAGCTCAAGCAGGAATGTTTCTGGGATTTCAGTGGAAGATCCATACATGTAAACAATGCTGTTTTCTAACAGCACATGATCATCTGTTAAAACCAGAAGTCATGTCTATGAAGAAGGTATTGTAAAGAGTTCTAACTAGAAAGTCTTGCTCGCCTCTTGAAAGCTTACCTACTGTGCTTAACTACAACTGATTAAGGTAGTACAGGGAAAATGGTCCCCTTTTGCACCACAGCAGTAAACAGCTGGTTTTCTCAGGTGGATGTGGAACCAACTGCAAAGTGATTTGGCTGCAGAGACCCCTCTCTCCTGCCTGCAACACTAGAGAAATGCTGCAAAGGCTCATCGTCGCTCACATTACCTCTCCCCGTTGGAAATAAGAGCAGCAGAGGCCACCTCTGCTCTCTCTTTCAGGTAATGTTCATCCTTGAGGCTGAATTTAAGGACATAGTTAGGGGTTGTCTAGATTTTTCTACCTCCTGGTATGCATTCTGAGTTAGTCTGTGCATGTCAAGGCACTGAAGGGCATATATGGCTGCAGAGGGACTCCAGCAGCCACATCCACTTGCCCAACCAGGTCATATCCATGTATGTAGTCTGCCCTCCCAGTAGAAAAAGTGACTTTCACAAATGGCCATCACCATTGCCAGAGGTAGAACTCATAGGCACCTGAACTCTGCACAGCAAAGACACAATGAGCACTGAAGGCTTCAGACCACTCCCAAGATCAGTTCAGATATGATGCAGGTGTAGCCACACACTTTCCTTGTGGGAAGGAGAGAAAATTGGATAGCTGTATGTTATGTATCTTTGGGGTTGTTAGAATTATGAGAATAAAGTGAAGTAAGATTGAGGTGTGTTAGGCCATCTCTGACAGTTCTTTTCCACTTGTCAGGAAAAAGTTCCCACTGAATGCCTGGGAAGCACTGATCCCCTGATGACTCCATGCAGAGGCTGGTATTTGCAGCCACAAATGGCACTGTTTGTCTGTGCAAGGCTGAGCTATCAGGGAAGGTATCAATGCAGCCTGTTGCTACTGATACTGTAAGCAGAAGACAGAAACAGTGGATCTTTTGTTTATCAGCCCTCTGCAGTGTACAGCCCCTTTGTGAATAATAAGCCACCTTTCTGCAGCTGTTGTATAGTGCAATGCAACTTTTCAGGTCAGCTCAGCTAAACTGAATTGGCAATCACCTGATATCAGTGAGTTAAAATAGAGCTGACAAGAAAAATGTCAGTACAGGAAAACTCTGAGGAGCACTGTGCAAAAAAAACAAGTTAAAAAATAAAAAATATAAGGATGAGTTCTTTCCAATAAATGCAAGTTACTTTTAGCTGCTCTCTACATCTCAGGTTTATTGCTCATACTATGGGAACTGCTGTATTTTCTCATCGTGGGTCTCATGTGAAGCTGTGCTTACTCATGCTTGTAAATCACTTCAAGATCAGAAAGAGCAGGGTCTATAAACCATAAAGGCTACTTCCTTACCACTATTATTTGACCACAGAAATGGGGAAATATGCTTTAAAAATGCTTCAGTTCATTAGTTTGTAACTATCTTTTAGTAGTTCTCAGGTTACCGGAGAACCTAAAAGCAAAACCAGCAAGTTGCAAGGTAGCATGTTCAGACTTCATTCACCTCAGTATAGGCCTATTTTTTTGCCTCACTGTAGCTGGTGCTTACTTTTAATACTGTCTCTAATCCAAAGGTAACAAGTAGATGTAGAGGAAAAATAAATGCAAATTAATCTGGGACTCACCCTAAAACATGTCTCCCAAAATGTTACCCTCTGGCCCACATCCCAAGCTGCTATCCTTCTCCATGCATAAGGTTTTGGGGTCTCATTAATGCACCGGGCAAGTCTACACAGCAAAAGGCTGTTAGAGATCCTGAGGTAGCTTTGAGGAAACTGGCTTGTCTACATGGTCCGTTGCAGTGCCATGCACGGATGCTAGCTTAGATCCCAGAGGCAAAGTAGCTGTGTCTTTATAACAAAGCACCCACGCTAATTAGCCCTGCCCTTGAGGATGCTGCAGGAATGGAGCTAATTAGGTATGCTGAGAGGCACTTCTATTAATTAGCCCAGGGAGAACACAACACTAACAGTGCTTCCGATCATGGCATTAGCTCAGGGATCTCTATAGTGTACTTGGTTGTGTAGCATAGCTGAGCCCACAGGCTCTTTTGAGCATCATCCTAAGAACCTAAATATCTTCTTTCAGTCCAGTCTCACCATCTGACCCTGCTTTTGCAAGTATTCACAGTTTGGGTTTTTTTCGTGATGATAGGAAAATTAAGTAAATAAATTCAAAAGAATGAAGAAAAAAAACTAGCATAAACCACACTACAATAATTTAGTATTATTAAATTCAGCTACAGGTAGCGACATGCCTGTAGGAAGCACTGGATATTCCTAACCCATCTTGATAAAAGGCGTGCTTTGGCTGGTGTTGCATGTTTTGCAAGCATCTCTAAAAGTACTGTTAACTCAAGCCAACTCAACCATAAATACAGACTGTGGTATATTAAGTTGTAATCATGCAAGATTTTCCATTACAAGTTCAGGGCTGAATGAAATCATTTAGGCACAGGCCCACACCTAGGAAAGATGAAGCTCCTTAGGGAACCGTTTTGTCTCCTTCCATCTGCCCTGCTTGCACCACGCAGGAGAACAGCGCTGTTCTGGCCCATCCTTCTGCCTCCTCTCCCCATCAGACCCCAGGTTCACCAAAGGTTGCTGTCCGTGGCTTTGCGCAGCATACTAAGACTCTCTCCACCACTGCCACTATCTGGCCTGGCTGCCAATGCTATAGCAACATACACAGTTATGCCTCTAACTTCCACAGGTTGCTGTACAACGACATAGCAGTAAATAACAGTCTGTCTCCACTGCAGCCAGCACAGATACAAGGATGGCGATGTTAAGGAGTGCTTCCAAATTCCATTCCAACCACCATGGCTTAGGTATGCATAAAAATGCTAAGTTAATGCCTTTCAAAGAGAAATTGTACATATTTTGTGTCATTCCAGAAGGGTTTTTCTATGGTTCTTACTTTTGAAAAATGGACCACAGTGATTTCCAGTTATCTTCCAGGCATGTAAGAGCAACCAGTTCTTTCCCATATGCTTCAGAAAAAATGTTTTTGCAAAAATGCACTGTGAAATTTAAAGTCAATCTCAAAAGCTTATAACATGGAGTTACTGGAACATTTGAGACAAGCAAAATTTTTAAGAAAGTAGATATTATGAAATGATAAATACCAGAGAAAACAGACATTTCTTCTGCAACTAATGTGGTTCCAGCAGACATAATACTTAGGCTTTTGCTAAAGATGGCTACATTTTAGGTATATTTAAAAAAAAAAAAAAAAAAAGAGACTGGTCTTTTAGGTTCCCAAGAATCTACTATTTAGGATACGGAGTCTGAGGGACAGGGTGGAGGGTGTAATATATCTGAAAATCGAAGTTCAGTATTTAAAATTTACTTTGTATCCTTTAGAAAAAAACTTGATCTTAAAAGTGTGGTTTCTGTTTACATAGCTTTATGATACTTGTCAAAATAGTGTGCTATAGCATTTACTAATGCAAACTGGGATATCTCACACAACCTTGACTTTACAACAGGGGTTCTGGATGTATACCAGACACACAAAATGGTCATTAACTTGATATGATATGAGAAAGGTGTTGAAGTGAATAACTTATATAGTAGTAATAGTGGTTCTGTCTATGGACATTTTATCTTGCTCTTGAATGGCAAAAAGATACTTTTACATGCCTTGTCTCCAGGCAAGTTTAGAGTGACCTAGAGACTTTTCAGTTTTAGAGTTCAAAATATGCCTCTCCATTTATACTTGGCCAGTACTCAGACCAAAGCTGCAATACATCACACTGTCTCACAGAGAACTAAAAAATAGAGACTGAAATTCTAGGCAGCAGCATCTCCTCACTCTATAAAAGTCTATATGGTGTGCCAAAATAATGAAAATACTCCAACTCTGTTTCCAACTGTATAAATAGCTCAGATTTTCAGCTTTACTGACAGAGAAACTGGCTAATACACTTTGGGTTGTCCATCCAGTTTTACATCTACCAACAACTATTTTCTCCTCTTCTATCTATCCAAAACAAAAACTGAAGCACAAAGGTTATCAACTTCCAAAACCTCTTGTGCATAGACAGATCCATAAGATCTGTCTACGAACAACAGCTCATCATTCATTCTCGTTATACTGGCACATAAATCTTCTGAGTGACCAGGGAAATGGGAAGCTTGCTACCCTCATAACATTCCTCGCATGCCTTCTAAAGGTGGTGTTGTCTATACATTGCCCATGATTCCCAGAAACATCGAGTTAAGAATAATTCAAGATACATAACAAGGAATAGGAGGGAAGCATGACCTGCACGTAAACTTTGTCAAAAAGTTCTCAAAACTAATTGCTTGAGGTGGTTAGAAAAACAATAAAAAGAACCCTTATGATGTTTATCAATCTTATTTCTCAAAGGCTGACTGGCCTTAGTATAGTTTTGCACACCATCTGGAAAGAAAAAAATATATATAATTAACACTATGGCTCACAGTTTTATTCAGTTTGGAAGCTCTTAATTTTCCAATGAAGTGCTACGTGGACAATAGCTTCACATGTCTTGAGTTACCCTGCACTGACCTCTTCCAACTGTCCACAGAAACAAGAGATCCAGCAGACAACAGGCTGACTATCATGGAGCTACAAAGTTCTCTGTGAGACAGAAAGGCTAATCATGTGAGCAGCAGTGTGTCTGGGGTACAAACATGGCATTTCCCAAAAACAGCATGTTCCAGATCTGCCTGATGTGTCCATACAGACATAGCCAATTTCTTTTGTACAAAGGAAGAGCTGCCATTTCATATAAAAAACCTGAACACCTGTCTGCTCTCCAAACTCCTAGAATTATAAATAGTTTGAGTGACAAATACTTCTGTTGCAGTGTTCAGGAAACTTTCAAAGGATATCCTTAGCACTGTGATTAACCATAGCCTGGCAGAGTTCACCCTTATAAATATATTCTGCATAAGCTTGTTGGTTTGAACAAGAATTTGTGTGTCTGTGTCTAAAGGAAGAAGCAGCAGGAAGGTAGTCTCTGTTGGTCACTTGTATGCTATCCAAACTGACTAATATAGCTTGGTATCTCTGTTTTGACAGTAATAAGAACATTAAATTGCTAAATGTTGTGTACTATGTTGCTCAACAGGTTTTTATCACAGAAAAAAACTGAGTAGTCTCAATGAAGTTTCATATTGGATAAGGTTAAAAAACTTCAGACATTATTTACATAGATTTCATTAAGTTGCTTTTTTCCCACCCCTCCCAAGCAACTTGGTACCTTAGAAATAAATTATACTCAAAGGGTTATTAAATTAAAATAATACTAATAAAAAAACCAAAATCAACAAACACAACAACCAAAAACCTGAAGTCCACCTCAAACCACAAGACAAAGAAAACAGTACTGCTACTCAGGTCTATTTTCAGACATCCTTAAATTTATTCATATTCTAGTTGTCAAAGAACCGTGTATCTCCCATCTGTCTTTTTTTTTTTTTCTGAAATTCTGCTATGGTGTCTTCAATTATTTCCTCTTCAATATATTAGGGAAAAAAAACAAACAAAAAACAAAACAAAACAAAAAAAAAAAAA
>JAAGNO010004959.1:18373-37051 GCA_033439905.1 Ceryle rudis
GTTATTATAGATACATATATTACATATTTTTATTATGTATTTTAAAATAGTTCTTATTTTCATTTGGATTCTTTGGACAGCAAAAACATTTCCAAAATTATGTTTCTATTTTAAGCTTTAGTTTGACTAGCTAGAATGTTTTTTCCAGACTTTGAACTTACCTAGGTCTTTTGTATGCTGTGCATTTATATACAGATTGATGTACATGTTACTGGATCTGAAATAATACACTGTATGTGAAGACAAGTCATATATGTAACATTGCACAGAAGCTGGAATATTGACTCAAGTACACAACTATCACTACCCCCTGCTAGCAAGGTTATTGAGCCAAATGGCTTATTTAGAGCACTATCTTTATAGGGCAGATGGTCAAGAAGATAACATTGTCAAAAGGCTTGTCTACATTATTTTTCCTACAAACAGTGGTTTCTTGCACCACTTTAAAGTATATTTACTTGGTTTAAAACATGATCTGTACCCATATAGCTTTCACTTGGTTTATAACTGGACTGAACACAACCACAGTCAAAATTCCCATTTCTCTAAAGACTTTACTTAGAGACCAAAGCTTCACTGAAAGCAGTAAGAAGAGATCAGTGCCTCCTTCTTCACTTCCCTTCTTAAGAAAGCTGTAATGAGCAATGAGGTCACCCTTTAGCGTCCTTTTCTCGTTCGACTTGGATGAGGGAATAGAGTGCACTGTTAGCAAGTTCACTCATGACACAAAACTGGAGGAGTGGCTGACACACCAGAAGGCTGTGCTGCCATCCAGTGAGACCTAGACAGGCTGGAGAGTTAGGTGGGGAGAAATTTAATAAAATATAACAAGGGCAAGTGCAGAGTCTTGCATCTAGGAAAGAACAACCCCAGGTACCAGTATAAGTTGAGGACAGACCTGTTGGAGAGAAGTGCAGGGGAAAGGAACCTGGGGGTCCTTGTGGACAGCAGGATGACCATGAGCCAGCAATATGCCCTTGTGGCCAAGAAGGCCAATGGCATCCTGGGGTGTATTAGAAGGGGTGTGTTTAGTTGGCCGAGAAAGGTTCTTCCCTTCTTCTCTGCCCTGGTGAGGCCGCACCTGGAATATTGTGTTCAGTTCTGGGCCCGTCAGTTCAAGAAGGATGGGGATCTGCTTGAAAGAGTCCAGTGCAGAGCCACAAAGATGATTATGGGAGTGGAACATCTCCCTTATGAGGGAAGGCTGAGGGAGCTGGGTCTCTTTAGCTTGGAGAAGAGGAAACTGAGGGATCATCTCATTAATATTTATAAATATGTAAAGAGTGAGTATCAGGAGGATGGAGCCAGTCTCTTCTTAGTCTCAGTCAATGATAGGACAAGGGGCAATGGGTGCAAGCTGGAACATAGGAGGTTCCAGATATATATAAGAAAAAAACTTCACTCTGAGTGTAACAGAGCACTGGAGCAGGCTGCCCAGAGAGGTTGTGGGATCTCCTTCTCTGGAGGCATTCAAAACCCGCATGGATGCATTCCTGTGTGACCTGATCTAGGTGATCTGGCTCTGGAAGGGGTATTGGACTGGATGATCTTTCAAGGCCCCTTCCAATCCCTAACATTCTGTGATTCTGTGATTCTGTGATTCTCCAAACTAAACGAGCTCAAATTTCTAATCTGTTCCTCATAGCACATACCTTCCAGCCTTTTTGCCAGCCTTGTTGCCTTCCCCTGAATGTATTCAAGGACATCCACAACTTTCTTAAATTTTGAGGCCCAGAACTGCACACAGTACTCAAGCTGAGGATGTATCAGTACTGAAAACAGTGGGATAATCACATCTTTTGCCTGGCTGCATATACTGTGTTTGATGCACCCCTTGGCTGTCAGGATACAGTGTTGACTCATATTAAGCCTCCTGTTGACCAGCACCCCCAGATTCCTTTCTACAGGGCTGTTCTCCAGTCACTCCTCTCCCAGTTTATAATTGTGTTACTCTATCTTAGGTGCAGAATCCAGCATTTGGACTTCTTAAATTTCATTCCATTAATCCTAGCCAAATGCTTCAATCTATCTAGATTCCTCTGCAAGGCCTTTTGTCCCTCAAGAGAGTCAATAGCACCTTCTAGTTTGATATCACCAGCAAACTTGCCAAAGGTGCATTAAACTAATGCACAGAGCTCATTGATCAATGTATTGAACAGGACTTGCCCTAGAATTGAGCCCTGAGGAACACCACTGGTGATCGGAAGAGCATGAGGAGGAAGGAGTGCTGGAGACAAAATGTTATGGACTGACCAAAATTCAACACATCATAATATTCTATAAAAAGATGAAAAAAAGATCCTGATGATGATCTAGAGCATACTCTAGTATATCTCTGGGGGTGGTTAAGCTTTCCTTACAGCCCTTTGGCAAAATTAATGTATCAGTGACAGCTGCATTGTTTCTTGAACTTCTTGTTGACTTTCTTGATACTAATGTCAGAAAGTGGTAGATATTCAGCACTGCATCCTATGTGATACGATGGGTCCTTTTTGTTGTCCTAAACTAGTCCCTTTTCATCTAGATTAGTTGAAATTCTGAAAATAGTGTCTGTATTTTTATCATAAGGAATGACATATATTTCCTGCGCATGTATTTGTTAGGAGGGCAGGCTAAATTCTTCAGTGAGTCATTCGTCCCACTCATTTTACAGACCTAGTTTATGAATGTTTCTCCAAATTGTTATTTGGAGGTGCTTGGCTCTCTCCATTTTTATATAGAGAAAATGTAGACAAGAGTTTCAGATTAGAAGCATAGCTTTCAGATAGGAAGATGAGGTAAGTATAACCTTTTGTTACAAAATGAGAGAGAAGCATGAGATCATTGAGAATTGTTTTTCCTTTGTGTTTTTTGCAGTTTGACATTAGGAAAAATGAAAGACAACACTAAAAAAATACTATCTTGAAGGTTCTTGAAGCCTGAGAAAGTAAAGTTAGTTCAATCTTTAAGTGAAATTTCTAATCTATCCCTTGTGTATGCTAATGTTTTGGCACTTATACATAAAATGAACAGTACAGTGCAGAATAATTGCTTATTTCCAAAAACTTCATAAAGAGTTTTATTATGTATAGTTACCCTATGTACTTGGATGAGTGCTTTAAAGTCTCCCTCAGTAGACATTGATACAGTAGACCATAGCAGCACTAAAAAAAACATTATAGTCTATTATGTCAATGAGCTGTGCATGAAGAATTTCCTTAGTAGTATTTATTGGCACAATACACCATAACAACCATAGAATGTATGATTATGGTTTTGATGGAGGAATTGTAACAGTTACATTAAGATCTCATGGAAATTAAGTAGCAGTGTCCCATGCACTTTAACCAAAATCATAATAGCTCTAAAGGATCTCCTGTGATCACCATGGATGAAATGGAGAGTAGTTGTCACTGTAATCAGACCAGGTCTTTTAGTGTGAGATCTTCTTTATTCTCTTCTAAGTATTTACGTTGTTGTTGGGGTTTTTTTTTGTGGGTTTTTTTTTTGGTTAATGTTAAAAAATATGGAAGGACCCTTGTTAGAATGCGCAACAAATTTTCATTTAAAACTCCAAAAGCCATGAGACACAGACTGGCTTTTCTTTCCATATTTAAATCATTTCATTGCACCTTGAAGTATTATAGGGGTCTAAAAAGACTGCATGATCTTATTGACCATGTGTGCCGTAATCCTCCTTAAATACAAAAGCTGTGTAAAAATAATCCAACAAAAGCCAGGAACTACACAGTTAAGGCTTCTTATTCCATCCGTAATACAATCCACGTGTCTGGGGATTGTATTTGATGTTCTTTGGTTCTGGGCTTATTGGCTAGTAAAAAACTGAGCTGATTCAGGATGAAACACTGCCTCTCCTTTCCCCCTCCTTCATGGGGAGGTGAGGGACTGCAGACAAGATTTCACTGAGGTATTGCTAATTAGCAATGTGTAAACTCACTATAGGTTGCCAACAAAAACTTCTTAGGAAAAAAAGTATGATTTCAGAAGAAATGTTGAAGTCTCAGTGTTCAGCTTCTCCACTGAAACCTTACATGGACAAAAACTTAGGGTTGTCAACCCTAAGTCACCTCTGAAGCTTTCTGAAATCTGTACTGCTGTAGGCAAAATCAGGAAACATAGAATGGTTATATGGTTCTTCCTCATAGCCAGAGAAAGAGCCATTATAGATGTTATTCTTTACATCTTCTACAGAAGACAGCTGTAAAGGAGAAATCCTACAGGTTTACGTCAATATGGAATTATATTCAGTGAGACTGAAGTCTCAGACTGTACCTCACCTGACAGCCTGAAGTTCCTCAAGTATATGAAAAAAGCACATTAAAAAAATAGTTCTGTTGGAGTAAACGCCTGTGATTTTGTCAAACTATTTCTTTTCAGAGGATGGAAAAAAAAAATCTACATTAATTGGCATTTTCATTCTACTCATACAAGGCTTTGTGCGAAACAGTGAGGTAGAATGATTCTTTTTTTTTTATTGCATTATTTGTTATTTGGGGGGATATGGTTTTGTTCAGTTTTTGGGGGTTTTTTTACATGGACAGTTTATCCTGTTAGGGTTTTTTTTTTTTTCCCTTCTCAAAAGAAAGAATATTTCACACTGAGATTTCACTTTCTTTTGCCTTCTGCTATCTAAGGTCACTTACATATCTGAAAAGTGGGTGAAAAATAATTTCATAGTTTGGCTGGTTATAATTTGTGAGAAGGCTGTTCATGAGCAATCAACATCTAAGACAGCAGATACTCATGGTGAAAGTGTATTTTAAAGAATAGCAATTCCCTAACTTTTTCACTGGAAAAGGCTATGAAGCAGAGAAGAGTGTACAAAAAAAGTCTGCAAAATACACTTCTCCATTCACATTACTGAAGTTAATCTGTCAATAAATTTAGTCCCCAGATTGATACAAGTAACGTTTTCTTTTGCTACAACAAAAGGTCTCTGTATGAAAACCATTGCTGAAAGCCTTTGTTTATTAACTATAAGACAGTGCCTTTTTAATACAGTGATATGATTTTCCAATCAGAAGTTGAGAGCACCCTGTAACCAGGTCCCCAGAAGAAGTTCAGCCTCATTTTAACAGTGGAGTATAGACAAGAAGCAGTGGAGTAACAGAACATTTCTGCAATAAGGTCTTTTTATAAAACATGTTTTTCCAGAAGTAGTCTAAAATTAATTGAAACTACCTGTATCTCATAAAAAAATAATTTGTCATTAACGTCTCTTGATAACAAAACTTCTAAATCGAAATGAATCCAAACATTTTAATTAATTCCTTCTGAGCATTATAAAACTGTATATAATTTATAGTATTAGTCAAAATAGCATCTAGCATTTTAAAAAGTTAAATACAATCCAATAACTAAAATAAAAAGAAAGTAATTCTTTCAGTGGTAGCTTCCCCTACATCTTCTTAATTATAGACTCTAAATGGACATTTCAAAGGCTGACAATATTCTTATATAACCCTTTTTGTAGAACGTTAATTAGGATCAAAATATTATATTATAGAATGAAAAAGAGAAAAGTAGCAATTACAGTTTAATGTCCCCAGGTACAGAGCACTACCCAGTTACCTGCATATTTCCACATACTGCACTTATTGCCCACCACACTGTTTCCTGCACCATCACAGCTAAAATAAATATAAAATGTAAACAGTTGCTATATGGACATGGTTTTGAAAGACTTACAGCTTTCATGTTGTTCACAAAAGACAGGGGAGAAAATGATTCTACACTGTGACTTCTTAAAGAGTTTTTGAATAAATGTAATGCAGAGGTTATTCTATTTTTATGTCACATACTGTGCTCATAATAAGTGAACAAATTATTGATTTTCAATAGGGAGATTATTTAAAACATTTTTTATGCTTTCTGGATCAATATTAACCATAAGCATGTAGACTACACTTTTTTTAAAATTGTAACTTGTTATGTCACTGAAGTTACTGCTGTTTGCTGTACCATGGTACTGGCATTTGATGTCACAGCTCTGGGCCTTATACTTAAAACCACTGGAATATTTATAAGATTTCTAAGTAAATTTTTTTATAATAATGCAGTTTAGAATTACTATATTTTCAGGTCATTATGTAAACATTGTCTCACATTTCATTGTTCTGCCTTATTAGGAACAATCTTGGATCACTGTTTATAATATTGCTGTAATTTTCTTGACTTGGTTTGCTGTGACAGACACATTCCTATGGAAAATAGAATGTTAGCCTACCATGTTAGCCAAAGGAGGATGGTTCACAAGTACAGCACAACTAACTGTCTCAATTATTGCTCTTCAGCTGTGGGACTCACTGCTGATAGCGAAAATCACACTACCTTCAGAAATGTCAACAACTCATTCCACCAAAGAAAATTAAAATGGAAAAAAGAAACATAAAAAAACCAACCAACCAACCAACCAACCAAAACCCAAAACAAAACAAAACAAAAAACCCAAGCTATCAAGTTTAAAAAGACAATGTGAAGATTAATCTGTAGTTTTGAGGTTGGGTAAGGTACTTAAAATATTACTAATAAATACAATATCTATTAGATATAACTTCGCTGACATGAGTTTGTACTGTGCATGTGGATTCAGAAACAGTAATATCTCTGAAAATAGGGAAGGAACACCTAAAATCTTCTATTCATCTGAATACTAACAAATCAGGATTAATAGTGTGTACTCAGACCACCTTAACTCTGTCCCCTGGAGTAGTAAATTAACTGTAAATAGCCTAACTATATTCAAGAATTAAATGGCAGAGGGATTCACTGGAGTGTTTTGGATGAGCTGTGATGGAGCAGAGAAAACCCTTTTTGCCTTTCTTCCATATTTCCATTTGAAATTTTTGTTCTTGGAATAATAGGCAATTCAGTAAGGAAAGAATAAGGAAGGAAATTTTAGATATTGTTGTGGAGAAGCATGACCATTTTGAGACACAAGAATATGGCTGTAGGATTAGTGATAGGTAAGAACATTGTTCCTGTGAAACTTAATGAAGTGATTGTCAAAGCAGGTCTGAGCTTGCAAACATTATCAAATGTATCTTTTCATTAACGTTGTTCACAAGCACTAGTAACCTTTGTTAAGTACAAGAGCAAAATGTACATACACTTGAGTGGGCATGTTGGGACATAGTTTAAAGAAAGCAGAACAAGAGCTATGCCGTTTTTTTTCACCATGCTTATTTTAATTTTTCAAAAGAATTCTGAGAGTTGACAAGATACTACTTGGAAGTTTAACTCAGCCTCAAAGAAATATACCCAGTTAGTAATCCTGACATATGCCACTTAAGAATATTAAAGGTATACTGTCTAGCCTCCAAGTGTTTCTCCAGAAGGCCCTAAATATCCAATATATCATCTCAGATGGTTCTTGTCATGTAGTTTGGGTTACTAATCCAAGAGTTTGAAGGTGTCACTCATTTCAAGGTTAAGACACTTTCTCTTGCTCAATACAATTAATGAAGTCAAGAGAATGAGTCATGTGAAGTTACAAGGGTGAGTTTCAAAAACATAGGTGTCTACTGCCAACTAATATGGAAGGATCTATCTTCCTTGGGTAGCATGCCCTCCCTGTATCCAATACTGACATGAGTGGACTGTTAGGATGTCTCAGATAACCCTAGTGTATCCCAGAAAAACTAAGTGTCTATGTTTGGACAAACAAGTACTGTTCTAGGTGTTCATCTACCATAATAACAGCTTAGACACCAAGTTCAGACATCTGTGTATATGGTTAAACATGGAAGGAGAAGGGGGTGTGAGGAGATTAAGTTTCTGTTAGCACTAGACCAAGAAGTGTATGTTTTTATAGCAGAACTTGCATTCGGGTGGACGAAAAAGCCAAAAAAAAAAAAAAAAATGTTTCTCCCTTGAACATGACAAATCCTGCAGTTCTCAAGTTTTGGGAACTTAGGTATGTATAGTTATTTTTTCTTATTCTCACACTCTGTACCTTAAAAAACCTTAAAACATTAGTTTCTGTTTGTGAAATGAAATAAATTTATTTTATTTTGTATCATTTCAAGAGTGATGCAAAGAAAAAGCAGACTGGACTTGTGTCTTTAAAAACCTAGAAGTCTTTAAGTCAGATTTGGATCACTGAATGGATCCAAATCCTTGTGAAGAATATTAAGTCTAATCAAGCAGTCTAGAGACTTACCTTTATGTTGTTCTACCTGGAAAGCAAGAGAAATGATGCAAACACTTAAAAAGAAAGAGATGTGAAGAGGTATTAGCCTTCCCTGTTTCTTCCATCAATCCTTTCCCAGTAAGGGAGCCTGATCACCACTACTTTTTCACAAATTATAACCTCCCTCAAGTGCTGGTTTCCGAGACACAAGTATTTCAATTTATGTAAGGAGGACAGAGTGCCTCATAAAACACATATGATACTCTGGAGACATATGAGACAAGGAGGATGCAACAAACTCTCTGGATATTAGTTTGTATGGAAAAGCATAATGAAGGACCTATTTCTCAAGACAGAGAGGCTCTGAAATCCCAAAATACATGGGATGATGAAACTTTTCAGATGCCTTTCCCTTCAGCATTTCATCTGCCTTGCTACTGAGTATTCCAGTCACCTTCACAGACTTGCATCTTCCGTTCTTCTATTCCCATACTCTTAGCTCCACCTCACACACACTTCTGTCTCTAAATCTTCTCTGTAAAGAAAATTCTCATGACCTGGCCACCAACTCTAAACATTTTAACTATATTTACTGCTGACTCACAGTATACATCAGTTAAATAAATGCTTTGATAAGTCAGCAGGTTGCACAACTATTGCAAAGCTAAGGACATCAGAATGTTTTAGTTGGTTTATAACAGTCACTCTTAAGTGCCGTGTCTGCAAGTTTAACTCAAGATTGAACAGTTTGGGACTGGAAGATCAGAAACATTTTTTTGACATTTTGCAACCGGAGGGTGTAATGGTTCATGAGTGCCACAATCACCAGTACATAGAGGACATATCTATCAGATAAGTGAGGACTTATCTTCCATTCACTCTGCAACAGGTGGGATGTTTTATTTTTAGTGACACTCTCTCCCCACCAGACAAATATTTATGTCCATAAAAGTATTTTGAAACTATGAATTATGACCCTCAAATTACATTTTCATTCAATAAGATATTGAAGTGTAACATCACACAATACAGTTCCTCATTCTCCAGTTTTTCTTTCCTCCTGTTTGTATGAAAGTATAGAATCAAATTAACACAGATGAAGGCCATGAGTCACCTATTTCATGTAGTGGTATATGTCAGGAGAGAAACACTTCAGATAATTCAGTCTATGTGTGTGCAATATAATCTGTGTAGTTTGTGACCACTGAGGTTGTACTTATGATGAGAGTTGAATTTTTTTTTTTATAAATACAGATGTTGATATTGCTTCCTATTAATTCTATTAAGTGCTGTCCAAAGGCTTGCATTGAATCTTTATGTAATGAACACAGAATTGTTAGTAGAATATTTCAGCTTTATATCTTATAACTCTATTGTTCAAATGTCACCTAACTGCAAATATTAAGGCCACATCTAAGCTTACCTGTTGGAATATGCTATTGTGTAATCTGGCTGGTCTATATATTGCTCTCATAAATCCAAATTGTCCATCTTCAGACTTCCAGTTGACTAAAACCTGCATCTACTTTTTTTTTTTTCTTCCAATCATTATCACCAAGTGTGATTGCATTTATAAAAAATTGGATTTGAAGAAATGACAGAACCTCCAAGATTTTGTTAGTTGTCACTCACGGTTTTAACCAACTTTCTTTCAATACGGTATCATCCTTACTAAAAGGAAGTAGTGGATTATTAAAAAAGATATAAATAAATATTTTGGTTTATTCACACTGAAAATTTGCCATTACATCCTCAGGCAAGGGTTTTTTCTAATTAGTAGTAATAAAATAGAAGGAAGAATGGAAGTTTACATCCACATTTTCAAGTATGTTTGTTTTTTCAGTAGTCAAACAAAAGAACAAAATCAAAATCAAACATAACATTTGCACATCACTGCGATAGTGACTAGTTCACAATTTCTAATAAAGAAGGCATAATAGAACATTCCTGAATGCGGCAGATCTTTTTTCCTAATGATTGAATTATCATTTGTATTCCATATTTTAAAAAAATAATTTTTCTTTGTTGAGTGCTCAATGTCATCCTTCCTTTTGTCAGAAAGTAAATTAAATAGCTCAAAGGAGCTTTGTCCAGAAGTGTTTGCTCCTTTATTCCGTCCCAGAATGTTGGGAATACAGATAGCTTCCTTTCTTTGCAAAAGCAAGTGTAATAGCTTTGACAAGAACATAAGAAGGATAGTTGTGAGCAAAGTCGAAATGCAAATAATATGGCTAAGGGCCCGGTTAGGGAACAACTAGCACAAGTGTGAGCCATTATTATCATGTCAAGACTTGCTGAAATAATTTAAAAGTCCAAAATATTTATTTTGGCAATGATTTTGAGAAGTTTGAAAAATAAAATAAAATCGGGGGGTTTTTTAATACTTTGCTGATAATGTGAGACAAACCCTCTCTTTCCTCCATTTGTTGGAGATAGGTTCAAGCTGCTTATCAGTAGAAATTACAAAAGGGATGCTTTTCCTAATTGGGCAAGACATTAATATAAGAAAGAAATAGCAAAATCTTTATGAAACTGTTGCTGCTTCTGTTTGTTCTTCTTTGAAATGACGTGAAAAAAGCTCAGCAAAAAAATCCATGGGAGACAGGCATATAAGATGCCAGATCCACAAACTGTAGGACTTGAGAGATTTAGTTCAGGTTTTTCATAATTTACTAACCTCATATCAGCTACCACCTAATTTGGAGGTGCATAAACTGTACATATATAATTTTTTTTGTCAGTAAGAACCTCTATGGCCAGGATTCTAATGTCACATTTAGTGCCTAGACCTCAGTGGGACTGACACAGTCCAGAGAAATTTACTGGTCTGATTGAATGGATATGGTCTGAAAATTCATGTTGGACCAAGAACAGCACTAGATCCACAGCCATTTAACCAGCATTTAGAGATGCTTAGAACATTGCTCAAATGCATTATTTAAGGTTATAATTTCAACACAGCTTCCCTGAAACCCTCAGTTAGTGAGGTATCAGGCTCTTAAGTCAGTATTATCTTTTTTTTATCTGAATGAGAGATTTAATCATGGGACATGTATTACAAATGAATGCTCAACATCCCTCCTTGTGAGCTTTTGTGTGAAGTCTAATAGGGCAGGGCAATCTTTTATTTCAGTGTATAATCACATCAGGCTCTGGTGGAAGCAAAATAATTACCATGACACTTCCTCAGAACTGCAGTATGAAATTCAGCCCAGAATGACTCAGTAATGTCAGGACGTGGCTAGTTGATTGCCAATAGTTTTAGACCAAATTTGACTCTGCAGTGAGTGTTATCACAAGAAAGCTAGAAATGTCAATAAGATATTTCAGCTTGCCTACAGTCATAGGTGAACAGGAATTTTGTGGAAAAAGGTTTGAAAACATTCAAGTGACAGTGAAATACCTTAGTCATACCTGAAAATGTTATATAAGAGTTGTAGAAAGTTTTGTATTACTATTCTTTGTGTCCTACTTAAAAAAAATCCAACAGTATGACACTACTTTAAAGATATGTTATACCTATAGGGCCCCTCTCCACACTAAACCTTCAGCCTTTGTCCAACCAGGAAAGTTTAGAACTTCCTCTGCAAGAATGTATCTAAACCATTATTAAATTTCAGTGACAAATTTCCACTGACCTTCACTGAGCAAGGGAAGAGGACTAATAGGTCCATAACCTTCTGATTATTTAGGCATCACAATGTCATTGATCTTAGTGGGAGTCCTGTGTCAGATGTGCTGAAGGATCTGCAATGTGGCAAAACCACCTTTGAACAATAACAATGATGCCTGAAATCTTCAACCAGGGGATCTGAGTATCAGGGTTACATATATGTGACTACACTCCTTATCTATTTTTTTCTTCCTAAGTTGTTCAAAAGTCAGGCGGGAAGGTCAAAAGAAATCAAATTTCATACAGTGTTTCCAATTCAAGCATTCAGTCCTGTCCAGAAAACCAAACCAAAACAAAACAACCAAGATCTGTTTACCTTTCCTCTCGTGTTATCTTGAGGCAGAGATGCTGTATGATGATTGGCCTGGAACCTATCACAATGAATGAGTGCAATGGCTAAGACTTTTTTTCACCTGAACCTTACTCATAGTTCAGCTTCCAGTCCCTCTAGCCAGTCCCAGGGCTTTATGGACCTGCAAAATTTTCATAGACAGCAGTTTCACTAAGGAGGAAACAAAAAAACCAACCAACCAAAAAAAAAAAAAAGCAACAGTGCTTTGTTTAAATTATGAGAACAGATCAGATTCTAGGCACACCAAAATTGCTGATAACATTGCTGATAACATTGTCAGCACAGAGAAAAATTATCATTTTGGGAGATATGATTTAATTTTCCTTGCCTAACCAGCTCCAAAGGAATAAACAGGGAGAACAGCTTAGGTAGCTTCCTCCCTCCTTATCTCTTGCGACAGAAAGCTTTATGGGCATCTATGTTGTTCCTGCTGTCCCCCAGACTTTGTCAGTATTGGTGAGACAGTAGAGGTGGAAAGTACACAGCAGAGTGTTGACAGCTCTGCTTGGCTGTATTATTCTTCCCTATTTGTAATACCTGAGATGTCTCATTGATAAAACTTTCTTTTCACGACACTCCTTTATTTCCTGAATTATACTGACTGGCCTTCAAAATCGTGGCCTGGAGGTAAATTAGCAGTGTCTACTGGGCCTACTTTAAACAAAACTACCAGAAAGATGTCTCATGAAAGCATCCTGTATGGTATCATACTGCCAAAATTGGGCCATCCTGCTCAAGATACAAGCTCAGTCAAGCCTGGCTACATTTCAAGACTATAGAATTATGATATTGCCCTCCTTCATGCTAAATCCTATTTATTGCAATCATCACTTAGTGAGGTGTTCCACATTTTGTGGTCCAAATGCTTAGAACTAATACTGTTGTATATTAAACTGTAATCTAAATTATAACTGCTTCAGGGATTGCTTCAGACTCTGATTACAGGTTGCACTACCAAAAATCAGTGATACAGGTGTTAAATTATCATGATAATGGTCTCCTGGTGCAGAGAAACAGCCGAGAATATATTTCAGTTACTGCTATAGTTTGATACCACCCTAGAAGATCCTTTAGCATGGAAGTCAGTAAATTCTTCCTGTTTTCAGAAGCATAGACAGCTGGTGACCTCCTCTCTTTCTGCATTATTATACAATATTCTAACTTCAGTGGAGATTGCAAATAATTATCATAATAATGATATTTATTACAGCAATGCAGATCTGCTTTGGAACTCATCAGGTAATACGAGTTACATCTTAAAATAAAGACTTAGGAATAAGCTAACATAAAAAAAATCAAGAGTGAAAGCCATCTAACCGATGTTAAGATTGCATTGTACATCTCTCTGCTTCTGAACTAGTCACACTTGAGTCTTCTATATATATCAAGAGGGGTAAAAAAAAGAATTTACTTAGCAGTATTCTCCTGACCTATTTTAGACAATCACTTTACTGTGAGATTAATTGCATCCAGGAGTTCCTATTTCCTTCTAGTGACTACAAATGAAGCTGAAGGTGACTGCTCTGGATGCAGACATATTCATCAGGCTGCTGATCTCATCCATGATGTCTACCTATCAGAACTTTTTAAATGGTAGGTTCCACCACAGAATCAAGACAGTCCAACAGTGGAGAAAGGTGTGCTGTTATAAGACCACTGAAACACTACAAAATCAGAAGTATTTACTCTGCACTGGATGGTTTTAGTGGGAAGGGGAGAGCTAAAGGTCTTAAGTCTGCTAAATCCATGTTAAGAGTTAGCTTGCTCTACAATGTTACAGCTGAACTGCTTTCAACACCTGAATGAGCACCACTGCCTGTACAGAGCACAGCCATCACCAATTCATATGTGTTCTAACACAATCGTACTTTTCCTATGCTGGTAAATTAAATGTCTTAGAATATGTTCTCCAACACTGAGGTGATTGGTATGGGACAACTCTAACTTTTACACTACTATCCATATAACTATAGTATTCTTTTCTAAATAGGCTGGCCAACTGCAAACAACCCACAACCCTTGGCAAACTCTAATTCCCTAGCCTGGTGAAAATGTATGGGACAGTGTCAACTGGCCAGAATAAATTCCTGACACTTTCTGTCCAGTTGATAGCACAGAGAGTGTTGTCACCTTGAGGGCACTCATAGGTATTACTGTCCATGCCCAGAACACCTCAGGGTTTCCCCTACCATGTCCATGGGCCAGTAGCCCCATTTCAGCCTCAGCTGTCTCAGTGAAGCAGGAATATTCTTACAGTTGCTGCTGCAGAACAAGAACCTGAAAACAGATTTTCTGCACCAACACCTCTTATGACACATACTTCAGTAACGAAGCAATAACGAAAGTAAACCAGTTCCCTGTTTTCATTCAAGAATGATTTCAAGAATTTTTAAATGTTAAGTGCACGGAAGGATCAGAGATAATTTGATCCATTATTAATGAGGTCAGTCACCTCACAAATAAGGACATGGACAAAGGAGAGATTTTTAATGTCTTCTTTACCTCTGTCTTTAATGGTGACAATAGGCCCTGGGAGCCCCTAAGCCCTGTGTTGGAAGGCTGGGACTGGGGGGATGATAAACTCCCAGCTAACTCTAAACTTGAGACTTGTTTCTTCAGCTGGATGCATATAAGTCTAAGGGACTTGATGGGATTCATCTCAGGGTACTGAAAGATGTTATTGTGGGAACTCTCCTCTTAATTATTTTTCAATGGTCTTGAGAGTCTGGGGACATCCCAGTCAACTGGAATATGGCAAATGTTGTTGGATATTGGCCTTCAGTGCTTGGTAAAACAATGGAAATGTTTATCCTGGAAATGACTAAAAACACTTGAGAGACAATATAGTTATTGGTTATAACCAACACAGGTTCACAAGGGGAAAGTCCTGATCAACCAACTTATTTTCCTTTTATGACTAGGTCACCCATCTAGTTGATCAAGGGAAGCCAGTAGATGCAGGGTTTCTTAGGTTTTTGACAAGCTTTGTATGCTGTTTCTCATAGTATCCTTCTGGACAAAATATCCAGCAGACATCTAGACAAGTCTATAATATGTTGGGTGAACAGTTGGCTGACAGGTATAGGTTCAAATCAGTCACTGGTGGGGTTACCCAGGGCTTAAGTTTAGGTCCAGGGGAAGTTCAGATTAGACATTAGGAAAAGTTTCTTCACTGAGAAGGTGCTAAGTCACTGGAATAGACTTTCCATGGAAGTGGAGGTGGCACCAAGCCTGTCAGAGTTCAGGGAGTGTCTGGATGACATTCTTAGCATCTAAATCTAAGTATGATTTACTTTTAGGTATTCCTGTGAGGAGCAGGGAATTGGACCTGTTGATTCTTATGGATCCTTTCCAGCCCCAAATGTAACTGGTTTTCATGCTAACCATGAATTATTAAAAAACATTTACTCCTAGCTTTTTTGCCAGTACAAATTTCCAGCAATATAATACCCTTTCGTAATTTACATACTTGTAATGAAGATGTTCTCCTTGATTATTTTTGGCATAGAAATTTTAAGTCCCTGTATTATCTATAAACAAGGTGGTGCAACATTATCAATTTCATTCTTCCGAAGATGGACACAAAATTGAGTGTGTTGCTGTCTGTGGAAGTGTTTATCCAATTTAAGCTTATTCTTGCTGAGGTCATTTCAGTCTATTAAAATAGCTTATAATGCATGAAGCAAGAGAGACTCAACAAGGGAAAGAAAGAAGATTAGGCAGAACAAGAAAAGGATTACTTAAAGATGTTCTGTAGTGAAGAAGCTTTGAGCCTTATAAACTGTGAGGTGTGACTTACAACACAGCACATGACACTCATGTATTACATGAGTGTCACAAGACATTGGTAACACTGCTGTAGTGGCCACCAATACTTTCTGCCTTCACAGGGCACTCAGTATTAGAATTTCTAATCCAGTTCTTATTAGAATAGTAACTAAAGAAATTGAAACTTTAATTAAAGAAATCAAAATACATAATTTTTTAAATTGCTAGATTTTTCTAATGTTACAGAGGCAACTGACTGCACTCATATGCCCATTTAATGTGTCTCCTGATGAACAAACACATAGGATTTGGAAGATGATTCATTCATGAAAAAGGAGGGAAAATGAGTCATCCCTTGAAAAAGAAAACTGTTTATAATATTCAATTGTGCATCATAAACATTATTAAATGATATCAGAAGAGAGCTACACCAGTGCAGGACAAGATAATTAAGATTGCAGATATAATGGCTTTGGCCTTGAGAATATTTATCATAAAGCCATTTTGTAAAAATTACCTCAATGACATACCTAGATGATACTTTATCTTGAGCTGAATACCATAAATTACATTCTTCTATTTCTATGAGTATATGGCTATGGCACAGAATGCTAAATTATTGCAGCCAGTTTATCACATCTGCAGAAATAAAATACAGTATTCACCATTCTTATTCTGTTATGAAGAAAATTTCTGGGTTTATTCCAGGTTTCTTGATCTAAATCTATCCAGTGACATAAAATATAGCTCTTGGAAACAACTGTTACAGTATTATTTTTTTTCATACTGTATCCAATGAAAGGGCCTGGTTACTGTTAAGGATAATTCATTTGTAAGGCTTTGAAAGCAGAGAAACTCCCATGACAGAGAAGACAAATGGGAACAATAGTGTGTTGCAACTTACACAGCATCTACCATCCAATGCACCTAAGGGCCATTAAAACTTGTAATTAAACCTTCCAAAAAGTTCCTATGAAGTAAATAGTTTTATTATTTCTGTTTTACAAATGAGCAAACTGAGGCACAAAAATAACAATTAATTTGATCAATGTCACAGACAAATTAGTGCAGCAAATCAATACAGACCTACAGTTTAAGTTCATGAGTTTGAATCCTATTTCAATACTTTGAGCAATAAATCTCATATGCTTCTTTTCATTAAATTACATGTTGTATTATTACTGTTGTTATTAGAGGGAAAGGAGAGTTTTCTTAATTATAAATGAAACATTCTCCAGAGAACCAGTAATGATAAAACTGAAGTTTGGACACAGGACTGAAAACCCTGAAGCTATTTCTAAAGAGAAATTCCAGCATACTGCTTGTTCCATCCTGTAATAAATTACCAGCCTGATACACTGTGATAAGAGCCAGAGTTTATAACCTAATTTCCATTTTTCAAAATATTTTTGTAGGTCATCCAGCAAATGGTTGAAAGCTAAGTTAACAATTCCTCTAGGTCAGTACAGTTTAGCAAGGAGAGAAAAAGATAGAAGTGGAACAAGAAAGCCATTCAGAGTCACTAATTTCTCACCTTCAGGGAAGGATGCTGGTGGCCAGAAGCACTGCTTAGAGAAGAGGTGATCTGCTACACAATATTCTGTGAGCCCTGGTTGACACTTTGTTCACAGTGAGTGGGAAAGATTAATTGCTGATCTTATAGATCAAAAACTGTGACTCAGAAGCTGCAATAACCCTGCAGTGTACTGCTTTCTAGGATCGGTTAACTCACTTTTCCAAGGACAGACACCAGATTTTGGATGAAATGTTAGATAAAGTCCTGCTTGAAAACTATAGAAAGAGAAGCACAGGCTAAAGACAGACATAATGAAAATGGCTACTGTGCAAGTTCCCAATAAAAGCCTGTCAATATGGCTTGTTCCTGATTTTTAAAAGCCTTTGCATTCTAGCTCTTCTCCTCAATGTAGATTACCAGACATCCTCTAATAAAACAAAGAAAAATAAAATATAAAATCTGTATCTGTTTTCTTTCTGGATACCTTCAGATGCTCCTTTAGAGTTTTGGTAGTGTTGTTAGTGAAATCCTTATGTGGAATCCCATGGAGATCTATTGTTTATAACAAATGTTGTAATTTTGGTTGTATTTGAAAGATAAATGATAGTGTAACTTTTCTTTGGAAGGCCTTCTGCTACCTCTGAATTTAACAGCACATATTAGAAAGAATGTTCTTAAGTTAATAAATTAAAATAATTATTTGATTATGCAATATATTTAAGGTTAAAAGAATACCATACATCTAAGGTGTCTGAACAAGAAATTCCAACTTTTTACAAGGTTTAGGGTCAAGGCCATCCCCTGGACTTATATCAGATGCTCTCTGATAACCCCTCTCCTTTCCCAAAGGGAAAGAGAAAGGGAATAAGGGAGAGAGACTTATTGATTAGGAAAGAAAACTAAACCAGCTTTAATGAAAATAATAATAATAAAATGGAATATACACAAATATATACAAACCCAGTATTGAAGTCAACCCCCATGATGGCAGTTTCCTCACTGTCATCACTGATGCTGTGGAGCAGGCACTGAGGACATCCCAGACTGGACTCAGCGGCAGATGGGAACCAGATTCAGGGGCTGGATTCTGGAACTGGATTCAGGAACACATGGATGAGGATTAAAGGCAGAATGGACAGAGTAACATAGAAACATAGAAAATGTCTGGGTTGGAAGGGACCTCTAGAAGTCATCTAGTCCAACCCCCCCTGCTGAGAGCAGGGACATCCTCAACTAGA
>JAAGNO010004960.1:6262-16516 GCA_033439905.1 Ceryle rudis
TCTTCTTTCAAGCCAGCTGCAGCTATATGGACTGCTTTTGAAAAGATTCCAATCTCAAAAAAAAAACCTGAGTTTTAAAAATTACTTATATATAAATATTATATTTATATAATATATTACATATATTTATTTTATATCATTATTATATATGTTATATAATTATTCTATTACTTACAACTTCTGCTATTTGAGGATCTTGCTTTGGGTTTTTTTTTTTTGGTATAAAAACTTAAGAGCTCAGTCTCTATTTCTCATTCACATAAAAAGTTGTGCTTCATACCCTGAAATTATTTGGAGAGACAAAACCTGGAATCTTAGTTCCCCTGATGTTCTTAGATATAAGGAGAGGTCAGTCAGGGCTCTGTGTTCTTTACTTGTGTTAAGATTAATTTCTTGTCTTTGTCTCTTCATATATAAACTCCTGTTTGTTAAGAGGAGAATAAACCACAAAATAGAGTCAAATTTTCCCTTAGCTCCATGTTATCAGAGGAGATCAGAGGACAGAGCCTCCTTATAAAGCCAGAGCTCTGTGGAAGATCAGGTCATCAGTGTATGAAATAGTAGATGTTTTGTTTAAGACTTTTCACACAAAATGTAGCATCTTGCATAAATGAGCATTTCTGCACTACTCTCTTCAGAAAAATATCTCTTGCCTTTCAAGTCCTGCACCAACAATTAAAATGGTTTCATGACCTCAACCACTCCCAGCAGACTTTGAACTTCTCTGATGAACCTCCCTGACAAGTGGCACCTAACTGCCTAATTATTACAATGTCTTCTGTGAAGGTTTGATCCGCTTCCCATAAAGACAGAGGAAGGATACTCAGAATGATTTAGAAGGGTGCTCTGCTGATTTATGCAAGGAGGCAGACCTGAGCTGTTGATGGAATTCTCCATCTGAAAGCCATGTTTGTTCAAATGAAGCCATAAATGAGGTAGGAAAACAGGGCAGTATTAGAGGTCTTTCTCTAGAACGAGGTCCTGTAGGGTAGCTGCTTGGAGGAGACAGGCAAGTTCAGGTCAGCAGCTTCTGGGGAAATGGGCAGCAGAGCATCTGAGCAATACTGGACTATTGGAGGACAAGCAAGTCCCTAACCACCTGGAGATGGACAGCACTGAGCAATTTAAACCAAAAATGAAGGACCTATTAAACCTAACTTTGATCCCTTGAAAGACCCTGTCACAAATAAGGATTTTAAGATTTTGGAAGATAATTAGGTGTGCAAAAAACCCACCAGTGTGGTTTTACCAAACTTACTTTTTTCTTTGACAGGGTGACTGGCTAGAGGGATGGGACAGAAACAGCCAGTTAAAGACAGAGGGGTTGGAAGAGAATATACTTACAAAACTTGTGGGTGGCACCAAGCTGGAGCGCCTGCAAGGACTTGTCCAGGTGCGATCAAAATTCAGAACAGTCTTCAGGGATCAGAGAGACAGTCCAAAACTGACAAGATGAGTTTTAGTAGAGATCTAGGGAGGAGAAATCCACAGCATCCATGCAAACTGAGAAATAACTGAGCCACAGAGGAAAGGCTCAACAACGTAAACAGGAATCATCAGGGTGGCCCATTAGGTAGAGACCAAAGGCTGTTTCTAGCTGATCTCATGGGCCCTAACAACATGTTTAGGAAGATACCTATGCAATGACACAATTATAGTCAAGAACATGATGCTGAGAACCACCATACCAAAGTATTGATGAATTACTGCCAGATGTTGTACAAGACACAAAAAACTAATAGCTCCCCCAAAACAAAACCCACAGCCCTGAAGTGCTTATTGTTTTAAGCCTAGATCCTGGACTTTGCTTATGCCAAGTAATACTCTGGTTAATGTCCTGTTTGGAATCACAGGGACAACAAAGTACTGTTGGACAGGAATGAAGCTTGCATAGCCCAGGGTGAGGAGTTTCCTGCCTAAATAAGGGCTTAAATTACATAAGATGTCAGACTGTTCTTTCTACTGGATGTGACATTATGACTGAGGTCATGTCCACTGCACTAAACCTTGTTCCACCAAGTATCATCTGTTTTGGAGAGGATTTTCTGAAGTTTGAAGAGCCATGAGGAAAAATAGCTGTCACCATCTTACACAAGGTTTTGCATTCTGTCAGCAGCACGAGTTCCCCATGCTCTACAGGACGTTTGTTCCTATTCACCTGATGTGCTTGTCAACATGACTCAACATGATAACAATATAGCAGATGTTGTCTGGCTCTAATTTCTATGCAAATATTGTCCTGAATATTGTGGGACTTCTGTTTTTGCTGTGATGGATTTCACTTTCCTGTGATTTGGGAGCAGCTCCCAGCACCTCCTGCTTCATAAACAATCTCACTACATATCTTGCAGTCAAGTTTTAACCCTTCTCCCAAGTGTTTCGACGCATG
Source organism: Ceryle rudis (assembly GCA_033439905.1). Classification (NCBI taxonomy): domain Eukaryota; kingdom Metazoa; phylum Chordata; class Aves; order Coraciiformes; family Cerylidae; genus Ceryle; species Ceryle rudis. Next base: position 8,652 of record JAAGNO010004960.1, read on the forward strand.
CAGTTGATTAATTCTGATTTCACACCACAGATAACCTTGTCACTCACACACACACACACCCCCTTACCAGCTGGTACACAAGCCACATTCTTCCCATGTTAGTCATGTAGTATGTCTGCCTTTAACCTTTGAAGTGGCAGACAATTATGGCATGCCACGTGCTCCTCCCATGACTCAAGGAGAAGTTCTTGCCTCCTGATGCTGCAAGGTGTCTGGCATCCCTATCCTGCTACCTACCAAGTGACAGGAGAGGATGCTGGGATCTTACTAGTGTGACTCCTAAGATAGGACAGAAGGAAGACAGGACACTCAATGGGGGACAATAAGCTCAAAGAAATGTTTGAGTGAATGACTCAGTCAAGCTGACCAAGGCCCCATCCCAAAGGTGCCAGTTGCTGAATCTGTTTGTCATGTGCACACATACATACAAGCTGATTTTCAGCAAACTATGGCATCACTCCTATTTTTTTTCCCTGCAGCTTTTTCCATTGCATTTCACTGCTTGCAGACATTGGTCTTAATAGCAATAACACCAGAGTTTTAAAAAGACAGGTTAAAAGAGAACCTGAAATGGTCTCCATTTATTTTAGAGAACTTCAGTATAGTCATTATCCATCATATCAATAGGGGTTTGCATGTTTCTCATGGCTGCTGGCCCAGCTCTGCGAGTTCTTTGGACCCGAGCCTGCCATTGCATGCTGTGCATGAGGATTTGCCATCTGCACTGCCCTCACTAAATCCAACTTTCTCTAGCATGATTATGACTAGCTGGAGAGTAGAGAATTGCCCAACATGAAGAAGGGGATCAGCACGTGGCCTCCACAGGGTATGTTTAAGATAGGCAGCTTAACAGTTGGCAGGGGCACTGAATTATATTCACATCAATTGATCTTGATACCATCTAGTTCTGAAAGGGCTAATTCTGCCAAAGACAAACACTCAAGCGTTCTCGCTGTCTAGGCGGTAGATTGAAAAGAAGTGGGGAATGAGTTTTGCTCTGTCTGTATCCTTTTGTCCTCACTGCTTTTAGATAAGGTGACACAAATTTGCAGATTCCCTTTGGATTTAATCTGGTAATTGTTTAAATTGCAATGATGACTCTGTATCCCAAGGACAAATCATGAAAGAAACATTGTCAGAGAAGAAATCCCTTGAATCAGAGAAGGTGTTCTACTTTATCCTTCATTAAGCTCTGAATTTAATTTGCTATTGCTGGGCAGAGGCTCTGGCAGATGTAATGTGAGGTGCACTGCCCAACAGAAACTTTCCACCCACTTACTGCAGGATCATAAGCCAAAATAAGTACTCAGAGACAAGTTCTCCGAAGTGTTTGCAAGTCCTAGTTTGCAGCACTAGTGGCATTTCAGGAAGACTTAGAGATTCCCAGGAGATCAGGCCAGGCATAACGCATGAAAACAAAAAGGCTGTCAACTTTGCATGATATATGGGGTTAATTTTAAGGGGGGAAGACAATTTTTTTTGCCAGACAGGGAGAAGTTCAATCACTTGAACAATGGAAGGAAAGAGAACTCAAGGGAATTATTCTTCTTGTAAAAAGAATTTGATTTTCTAATGTAAAGACCAGGCTTTAATTAAAGCGAATTGAAACAATAGAACATTTCCTTACTAAAAGGTTTCAGGGCTTTTTTTATTGCTGTGATTACTATGGAAAGGGGATGTGTGTGCTTCGGAGTCCTTGTCATTAGGGTAGAGTTTAACTTCAGACAATGACTTCTTAAAATTACCATAATTGACAACAGGACCGTTTTCCCTTAACTTCTCCTAAGGACTAAACAAAAATACCATGAGGTCCACATAGTCCTTGTGTGATATACTACATCAGCACAGAGAGGGAGGATTGTCTCTGCTTTAGGAAAGGGACTCTTCCCTCATTTGAAAGCATGGGCCAGAAGATAAGACACACAAACAGATCTCCACCTCCTGCAGTCAACAGGACCTGCCATCCCTCAAAAGACACACATCAAATACTAAAGTCAGGTTAATATTCTGCTCAGTACTGGAAGAAACAGTCCTTTCTAGCTTGCAGTCATTACATTTGGTAGCATCTCTAATAAATAATCAGATTCCGACTAATTGCATTAATAGGATAGCCCAGGGATCTCCACATGTGGTACGAGATATCACTCTGGCCAGGTCTGCAGGTTTAAACTGTCCGCAGTTTATTCCATAGCTACGCTCTTCTTCACTTTCATAGTCACATCACAGGCTGGGGACACAGGTACTGGTTCCTGGCATCACTTTTGAAAATAGACATTCCAAAACTCGAGGAAATTGAAGGAAAAGAAATAAACTCCCACACTCCTGCGAGGCTTTCTGTGTATGAAAAAAAATGCATGCTGTGTTTGTTAGAGGCTGCAGTCAAATTAGCATTTAATTACATTAACATTTAATGCTTAAAAATGTCAGGAAAGGACTTGGGGAGGGGGAAATAGATTAGAACACAGAGCACAGATGAGCAGCACACAAGTATAAATGCCTAGTTTGGATTCCCAATGAAGAACCTTCTCAATTTTTCTTGCTTCATGCCATGCGGTAAACAGAAGTTTAGTGTGTTTGATCTTAAAATGACCCCACCATCATCTTTCTAAACTAGTTGAAGCTAATCAAATTTGACTACCACTTCCAATTAATTTTCTTCCCTGAAATGTTGTTTGATAATGAAAATTGTGATGGGGATAAACCAAATAATGCTTTTCTGAGGTCTCAGGACTATCAGCTATACTCCATTTAACCTCAGCGCTTGTCTCAGCAGGAGCTGCAATCTTTTTTACAGGGAGTAGATGCACTTGGGGCTGACATAGCAACTAATGCTGTGCCTGCACAATGAGGAGCGACTCTAGAGAGCTGCTGCTCATGTTCAGCACCTTGTTTCTTGAGCTACATGGCCCAGAAGGTTGCACCAGTGATCTGTCAGACTGAGAAGAGACTACACATACACTCAGTGCATTCGTCTGAGAGAATGTAGAAGCTTGATACGTAGACAGTCCCTGTTAATGGAAAAAGTCCTGTGTTGTCATCCTTTTAATCAGGAGGTTTCTCCAAGCAGCAGCTGTACAGAAGACTCTGGTCCTGGTTATCTCCTACATAAAGGCCAGATGGAGTACTTTTCACAGCTTCTTCTTGAGGAATTAATTTTGTTTGTTTGATTTTGTTTTGGTGTTTTGTTTTAAATTACTATTAACCCCTCAAATCTCAATTGGGATTCTGACTAAGTATAAGTTATGCAGTCCTGAAAGGTCCAGTAAAAGCCTGTGCCTTTATGTTGCTTGGGGAATGATCCTCCAGCAGGATGACATTGTTGAGAACTTGGGATTGTTCATCGCAAAGTGAAATTACACGTAGAAGAGAACAGCCATAAAATACATTAATTTTTAATGAAGACATTAAACACTCAGAGCTTTATTTCCTCACTCATGTGCCCAGTCTATTGCCTCTGTAATGAGCCCCCCAGCCTTGGAAGAAGAGAGATGCCTCAGTATCTCTCAGAGAGATTTCAGGTTCTCGGTCTCTTCGCTTAGAATATTATTTGACAGTAATGGATAATAATGAAACTAAGCTTCCTGGAAGACTTGAGAATAAATGTTTCTCTGAGTGGAGCTAAGCCCTGCATGGCCTTGATGAGTCTTCTCACCATACAGAAAGACCTGAGAAGGGTCTCTCACAGATTGTGGCAAGCAGGGCAGTGGATAGGGGGCTGAAGCAAATGAAGCAAGGGAAAATGCATCTCTGAAAATGGCCAGAGGGGTTAATATAGCATCACATAAAACATTTAATCTCTTCTTTCTCCTAACAGCAAGGTTCAGGCTTACTACATGTCTCCTATACTTCCAGGAGAGAGCATGCAGGGAGGAAACTATGGGAAAACACCAGTGAAGGTATTTCTCTAGAGACTTAGGAAGATCCTAGGTCATGGAGCAAAAAGCTCAGAGGTACTTGCTCTGTCAGACTTTAAAAGAAGCAGGTCTGAAAAAATGAAAAACTAGCAGTGTAGGATTGGAAGTCGTCTGCTGAGGTTCTTCCCCCAGTCAAAGCACTTCAGGAACATCACAGAAACCTCTAGTTGTAGCATCTTTGTTACAGCTGGAAGTGCCATTAAGCTCTTTTTACAAACAAAAAACTAGGGAATAAAATAAAATGCCTGATATCAGAGAGTCTGATCTGTCCCATGCTTTCCCCTTGCCCCTCAAACTATTCCATCACATATGCAACATAGAGAAAATCTTGTAAAGTCAAGCCAGACAGGACAGAAAAGTAGGAGCAATTTATTTTGAGAAACATTGTCTAGATGCTGCATTTATTCTGCATGGATAAAAGCAAATATTTTCTTCCTCCAATACCCTTTCCTGTTTCCCAATTTTCCAAGACAATATCCATAGACTGGAATTTCTGTATGAAAATGAAAGATTACTGCACTGTACTGGCTTTTGACATGGACATGTATAACACTTGAATCATTGCTCATAATGTGTTTATTTCTGAACTATGAAATCTTGGCTACCTGACTCTTAGATTAAGATATTAACAAGGTAAAACTATATACACCGTAAAGCTTCTTAGATAAAAAGCTTAGATATGCAAGGGCTTCCCATTATCCTCTTTATCCTTCACTGTGTCAGAGTGAATTGTATCATCTAACTCTTCAGATGAACAACCTATTCAATTCTTAATGCTCAACAGATAGGATAATATTTCTTTTATTCGGGAGTTTGATTTTAGATGAGGTGACATGCAACAGAATGGAGCACGGACACTGGAGAATGGTGTCCTGCAGTGTGATAAATGACAGAGTACAGCTGAGTAATGCAGAGGCAATTAAAAAAAGGAATATACTCCTGGAAGTTGGCACCTATGAGTAAGTAGCCAAACAACCAAGTGAATGCCAATGTCCTCAGCTATGTTTCTGCAGTATGCTGCTCACATCTAACCATACTGCAGAGCACGAGTAGTCCAACTGAGGAGAACTTTGGGCTAGTTCTGTAGCAGTGGTTATTTTTCCTGCACAATGCAAACAGACCCTCTATACACCAGCCTTCCCTTCCTGTGCCATGTCCAGGAAGTCACTCAAGATCAAGTAGTGCAGATGAGTAAGTCACAAAATCACAGACTATTAGGGGTTGGAAAGGACTTCTGGAAGTCATCTAGTTCAACACCTCTGCTCCAGCAGGGTCACCTAGAACAGGTTGCACAGGATCATGTCCAGGTGGGTTTGGAATCTCTCCAGAGGAAGAGACTCCACAACCTCTTTGGGCAGCCTGTTCCAGGGCTCTGTCACTCACAAGAAAGAAGTTTTTCCTTTTATTTAGGTGGAATAAGTCAGAAGACCTTGGCATAGGTGAGACATCACTCTCATGCAATAACGCTTTCAAGCAGCTGCTCATCTTGCAGCATGTGCATAGTCCCATTGGCATTACTGGTTTAGTGATCCTGCATGCACACTTGTGTTTCTTTTGCTGGAAGTTCTTTTCAGACGTCTCCATTTGCCTGGCTTTTAAGAGGCTGCATGACCTCAGCAACATGTCCTACTGAATTACAGGATCTGGGATTTTCACTGGTGTAACTTAAGCCAAGTAATGTAGGTAACACTTGTTGGCATTGTCCTCTGGGAGAGATGATATATGCTGCAGCTACAAAAGGCAGTGAAAACTAGGGGATAGTTGGATTAAAATGACTAAATAGTAATTTTTAAATGGGCATGATGATAGAGCAGGGAAAATGTTAAATCTGCTAGCTTAGATGGCAGGGTGGAAAAGACATTTGGCAAAGGCCACTTCAGAAACACACAAAGAGCCAAGATAGGCCTAACTCTGAGTTTCGTATCTGTTACCAAGGTATTATACAATACAATGGCCTTAACTGTGACAGCATCAAAGTTATCACACCAAGGCACTGAAATGTCATAAAGCAGAACACTGTAATTCATACTATCAAAGCTATTTTTGATCACTTGGAGCTATTTGTACAGACTAACATAATTGGACAACAGGTATGAGAAGCCTTTACTGTGATGTTATCTTCACCAAGACAAAGATTTTGTTGTAGGAGAGGTTAAAAACCACAGCTCTGCCAAATCACACAGCACGAAGAAAGCCAATCTAGCTTGGGGAAACCAGGAGACCACGTTTTTCCTTTTCTGAAGCTAACACCAATCACACCAAAGCTACCGCACAGTAAGACTCAAGAACGGTAGTGTTGTTTCATGCTGGCAATCTCCTAGAAACCAGTTATAAACAGAAGACATGAGCAATATGAAAGAAGAAAAAAAAAGGGAAAAATAAAATAGACAACATATTTCTGATATAAATATTCACTTTTCAGCAAGCTCCTGCACTAGGCAGCTGGCTTCTGTTTCCATATTATCCTTCTCAATCCCACCTGTAGACCTGACCTTACACAGCTGCACACCTTCAGAGCACATTAGGTGTCAGCAGAATGGGATACATTCATCCCTTTACATTACCACCGAAGGAGAACAGATACGATAACCCACACAGCTCATCCTTACTGAGCCAAGCAATACCCCAGAAGAACAAGAACTTGTCCATACATCACCATTATTAGCATGCTTTAGTAGCAATTATTTTTTTTTATAGTGTTTCTCCCCTTGCAGACAGACTGACTTCTTGTATTGTCCTTATCCTGGAAAACAGTAAGATTCAGCCTCAAATCACAACATGGGTGGCTCTAGCTCTAGAGAACCTAAACTAGAGCTCTGTGGCCACACAAGGCTACAAACTCTGCTGCTTGGCACAACAGACTGTGTCTCAGCAGAAGCAGCACTTACATAGGCATAAATGAAGCAAAACAAACAAACAAAAATATTCACCTCCTTCAGTCTGGTCAGTGCTAAAAAAAAAAAAAAAAAAAAGCCTTTGTAAAGCATTCCCAGCTCTACACTCAGAGGCTCTGTCAAAAGCAGTTGAGAGTTGAGGGTTAAAAATCCCATTGATTAGAGATAGCCTGTGCTGAGTTAAAAAAAGGGCAGCGGGTAGTCAGCGTCCCATATCATTAGGGGATGTTTTTCCCCATAGCGCCTAACGAGCTGGCATAGCCTGGGCTTTCAGTGGGAGCTCCTCAGCCTGATGAGATTGCCTGACAAGCTTCCCTGAGCACAGGCTACTTTGTCATCCTTCCTATGCTGTTTAGCCCTGGCTAAGGAATAACAGAGTCTGCTAGAATAGGACTAATAAAATAAAATAAAAAAATACCCCTGTGCTGCTGACGCCAGTAGAGCACGTTGTCTTGTAGCAAACAAGGCAATAAGAATTCTTCCAGTCCTGCCGGGGAAATCACTGAAATGTCAAGGCTAGTAGCTGCCCTTTCCCTTCTGACACGATAGTCAGCCCCTGGGAAGGAAATAAATCACCGAGCCACTTAACACCTCATTAGGAGTTAAAACTAGATATTCAGCATCTCCAAGAAGGTTTTTGAAGCAGCTTGCGTACAGAACAGCAAGCTGTAAAGGTAGTGCTGATGGAACACAGCAGCATTTTCTTCAGGGAAGATTTTTCTTTAAATGACTCTAAACCCCGGGTATTCTCCCTGCTTAGCCGTCCTGGTTTGGGTTGTATAGTCTGCCTGTATTTATAAATAACCCACTTTGTTTACCGATTATTTTAAGTACTTTCAGGAAAGGGAAGGAAGAAAAACTCTGGAAATATTGCAATTGCCTGTCTGCCCTCATTAGCCCACTAACTATTTCCCTGTAATTCAATTGTTTCTTGTACTCAGTTCAAGATAAGAGGACTGTAGTGGCAGTAATAGTTTAAGTTCTCCTTCCTTCCTTCCTTCCTTCCTTCCTTCCTTCCTTCCTTCCTTCCTTCCTTCCTTCCTTCCTTCCTTCCTTC